>CAHIKZ030000577.1:160000-205000 GCA_903632075.3 Acanthosepion pharaonis | reverse complement strand
TGTTCTTCTCTATCATATATACCAGATTTGGGGCAAATTTTCATTTTCATGAAATATGTAATTACATTCCAAAGATAATTTTTAAAAAAAAGAAATTCGAAGAAATCTGGAGCATACACCGATAAAATGATTTGAATAATCTATGTATAAGAGAAATTTGAACAAAACTGAGCAATGATGAAAAATGCACCAACCCAATTGCAAAATCAAATAACATAAGCACACAAATACAAGAAATAATGATTATCTTCACCATAAATTTGTTAGCTGTTACACATTCTTTTTCTGATTCCTGTATCTACGCCAACTGCTCTTTCTGTTCCAAGAACTGCCATCCAAGATATTTACATCATTTTCTAGTTTTTAGATCATCACGACGTCCTTCATTGTTTAGTCAGAAAAACGAATCTAGCGGCGCTGTTAGCATTACCAATCGGTCAAACATGTCACTGTATTGACGCCATGTCTCCACGATACGCGAGCGTGTGTAACCGCCGGCCTTCCAAAATTATACGCCTTTAATTTCCGCTCGTCTAACAACAACAAAAAAACTAGCAGTCGTCACGGATCAAGACATGAAAATTAACACATCAGCTTCTTTATTATTTTTCTTTTTCATTTTTTTTCCCAATATTTTTTCCATCTCCAAATAAGACACGACTTATTCGAGTTAATCACTCGAAGTAAAATTAGATATTAGGAAGATTATGTCGCTTCGATCTCCTTTTGATGAAACCTGTCTGTCCTGAAATTCAGTACTTCAAACTGTGAAACTTGGCTCAATCGCTAATTACAGATATGTTGGAATTAATTACTCTACTATTTTAGCCATTAAAAACAGAGTGCTATACACTATTAATATAACAATTTACGAAATGTTAGTACAACTAATGATAAAACAAAAAGAATATTGGCAATTATTTATGATAATCACCCAAGCGAGATAATACCTACATTTTATAATCAACTTTCAATATTATAACATTTGCACGCTCTGACTCCTGTCCTCTCTTTTATTATTATTTGAAGCATCACTGTTTTCATTTAAATGAAAACTTTGTTCAGTGGGGATCTAATAAAAAACTACTACTGATCAGAATACTCCCTAGCGCCAATCTCCAGAACATAAGATTCAGTGGATCTCATTTGGTAACCAGCGTTCCAAATGGTATTTATAATGTTAAAGCTCTCTTTCGTGCGAAGTCGGTGAAACTTTCCCAGAAAACAATAATGTAATAGGAGCCGTTAAATGAAACCAGCTGGATCTGCCTCAGACGGTGTCAGATTTTCTCGAGATGTGATCAGTCTGGTGCGCCTTTGCTCAGGTGCTAAAATGCTATGGAACCCACCAAACAGAAACCTTGGTCATGCCAAGTTCATTATGCAGAATATGCAGAGATTTATCAGCACTCTCACAGGATCTGCTAATAGTTCTGGCTATTTGATTGATATTCAGTCGCCTGTGATCCATCGCCATGAGCTGAAAACGATCAATGTTTTTTTTCTCGGTGATGGCAGTTGCAGGACGTCCAGACATTGGGCCGTCTTCAATATTCTTCCTTCCCCCTCTTAAATTCAGCTGCCCCATTTTTGCACTGCTGATAAAGCTAAAACGTCATCCCCTAATGTAGTAATTATGTCAACACAAATTTTCTTGGGAGCTAAACCTTTTTTCCTGCAGGTACTAGACAATACACAATGCCACATTTTGTCAGTTTTCTAAAGAAGTCACTATTAGTTACTTTAGGAAGTACCACGTTTTCTCAAATTCTAAGGAAAAGTTATGAGAGAATTCTTTTGAACGAACATCTTCATTCTAATTTTTTTCACAAAAACGTTTCAGCTTAGTTACTCCTAGCCTTTGTCATTTTCAGCTGGTGTGCTTTTGAGACATCCTCATGTCCATTTATGTTCAGATAGCATTTAATGAAACTATATAGACTCTGGATGTACCGTGTCGCGTCATGGATAAGAATTTGGAATGAGAAATCAGACAGATTTAATTCAATTCGGTTTCTTTCTATTCACTTACGCGAAAAATACCATTGGAAATGGCATGAATGAATGTCTAAAATTTAACAGCAATAGATTTTTTTAAATTTACCAATAATATATTTTTGTAGAGAAAAATAATAAAGCTGCTAAGAAAATTAAAGTTCGACATTAAATGACCCATAAGGAGTTAATATGCCGCTAAGCAAATAAACAATCGTTCGATGAAGACGATGACTTCATTGATTCACCAATATGACAATAGCGAATGTCGTCGATTGGAAATATTTAAATTTCATTAAAAATGCTTTTAGATTACTTTAGATGTTTGAAAAATAAGGAAACGCGATATTTCGCTCTTTTCCCGTCCAGCTTACTTGCGGTTTGGGGTGGACATGTTTTAACAAAACCCATCCTTTCATGACAATATTTCTCTGGAATTTGGTCCAAAAACACCCACAAATCACCGCAAATACCTTGTTAGTTTTATCATTTCTACCCGACCTCATGTTGCTTAGGATTTTTAATATAATTGTTATCATAACGTAATATCTTTGTTTTGCGTATATATCCAATACGTATGTTTAGTGGATACACGTTTACACAGACACGCGCGCGTGCATATGTGTGTGTAAAACCATATATAAATAAAAATATATCTGTAAAAAGAATAGATTTTTTAAATTGATAAATTCTTTCAGAAGACGAAACGCGTAGATAAAGAAAATGTTTCCTCTTGTTCACACACACACACACATATATATATATATTTTGAACAATATTAATTAAAATCTTCAGACAGAGTGGGTTGTAGATTAATATTCTTTTGTTTTTATTATTATTATTTCATTTAGATTCCTCGTCTAGTTTCGGCCAACATGGTCATCATCTGGAGAAGAAATATCTCACATCTTATATATCTTTTATCATATATATATATATATATATATATATATGATAAAAACATCAATATATTCTACCGCCCTACCTTGATTTCGACGGTCAGGTGTCTAGGTATCAAGTTTTCTTCAACTGACAACACACACACACACACACACACACACACACATATATATATATATATATATATATATGTATATATATATGTATATGTATGTGTGTTTTCTCTGAATTTCTGGAATGAAATGTTACATTATTTACAAAGAGACTTGTTTTCATATTTTTTTACTGTTATCATAAATTGCCGGACGTTGGACTCTCCTGCCTTCATCAAAAATTTGTCGATTCTTCCAAACTATCATCCTCAACCTGATGAAGGCCGAATGTCACAGCGGCCGAAACGTTAAGATTACAAATATAAAGATGAGGATTCAGGCAAATATGATCAAAAATCGATACGGACTCGATGTGATAAAACCAATGAAGGTAGTCAGAACTCCCTCAAAGTCTGGCACGGATAGTAATCCACCTGAATCGACAAGTACCTGATGAAGCCGTTGGACTCAATGACCGAAACGTTCTTATAGCAACAACAAAAATGAGTACAACAGACTATCGTCATTTATAGTGCTAAAAGCAATGCTAAAATGTGTCGTCGGACAGTTTTGTAAAACTTTTATTTTTTTTATATAGAAATCAAAGAAATTCTTGTCATGTTTTTTTAAACATTTTGAAATAAAAGCATCATTAACGATCATGGTTTAACATTTCTCTGTAAACGAAAACGTCATAAAAAGCAAAAAGTTAAGTCAGTAATCCGGTGTCTGATTTTAGTGTAAGTTTCTTTGTTTTTGTGTGTGCGTATGTATGTTTTTTTTTTTTTTTTTTTTTCTAAAACTTCACCCAATACAAGCCAAGCGCAAGATAGAGGGTTGCTGTTTCGTTTGCTTTGCTTTCTTTTATGGCATATCAATTTCAATTGGTTATTTAATACCGAAAAGATTTTATTGCTGGTAAGATTTTTTCCAAAAATGTATTGTTGGTAATACGTTTTTCTTCAAATTTGCTTTGCTGGTAATATGATTTTCTTCAAAAATATATTGCTGGTAATATTTTTTCCTCAAAAATGTATTGCTGGTAATATTTATTTTCTTCGAAAATGTATTGCTGGTAATAATGTATTGCTGGTAATAATTTTTTCTCAAAAAATCTTTTGCTGGTATTAAAACCTTTTTTTAAACTTTCATAGTGTTTTGACCAAAGTTTGAGGGTTAACTATTTGCCCATAGTTAGGACCCTAACAGTTGCTAACACCCCGGGTCAGGGTAAACATGGAAACACCATCAAAACCTGCTGATCAGTGTCCTTGCTTATGGACGTAGTTTATCGTCTTACCCAGGACGCGGATGTAGTTTATCGCCATATACAGGACTGGGAGGTTGTTGCATGGATTAAGTAGAGGAAGGAAGTGCAGATTATGAGGATATGTAGGATAGATAACGATTATTGAAGATGATGCCTCGATCACTACAATTTTAACGATTACAGTGAACGGGAATCAAACTCTTGTTTTCGGTCAGCACATATTTAGAAATATGGTTCTGTTACACACTCTTGTTGTCCTTTTTAACTGCAAGCAAACAGTTTTAGTAGCATATATCTTGATCCTAATGTTATCACTATCACGTCTACGTGCTGCTAACAGCTGCTGCACGCTTTTCCCATCAGGCAAGTAGTTCATTTTAACGTAACTCTATGATATAACAACCTCACCTAATTTGCAGCCTTGAATCGTTTGCCCAAGTATTCGAATTATATACGACAGGGATACATTCAGCATTGCTAGTGTCTTCAGCATTAAAAGTGCAGTATTTTTATTATCTACCGTGTTGACCCATGAATATCACATTGACAGATTATATACAGTTTACTTTGTATAGATATCTAAGGATGTATTTCACATACGCGTCTAAACGAAACTCAGGCAATTTCTAATAATATAGTCTTAATAAATTAGTTTTTTTTTGTTTTCTTTTGTCGGTGCGTTGTATATAATCGTATACGTCACCGTTTTAGAGTCCATTGAAATCAGGATGTAGAGTAACGTCCAAAGATATATATATTTTTTTAAGTGCTAAATTTCAGATAACTTATCTATCAAAGGAAAACTGTATAATTTAATTGTCCAACTGCATTATTAATGTTCTTTTTCGTTCATATAGCTACTTTTATCTCAACGTTTGAATCGTTTTTGCATTCTACGACCGCTAAGTAACAGTGTAAGGACATAAAAAATGAACCATCTTCTACATTATATCGTATGTTCGATGGTCACACCCAGAAAGCGAAATTCAATTTGTAACATAGCTATATGCTTTTGTAAAAAATCGGATTTATTTTACGTTATATTTTTTATTCCTAATAGTATGAAAAGACATGTTTTTAAATTGTTCCCTGCTTAAAGAGTTGTAGAAGGTTAAAGTAACTTGGGAGGTGTGATAAAAATAGAAAGAAACAAAAAAAGACAGTTAAAAAGTAATAAATGCATAATCTAAGAAATTCAGATAACTATAACGTTGGCTGCTATACTCATCATCATTTATGAGTCCTGTAGCTTCAGGACATAGTTGATCACGGCTCACCACAATTCTCCATTTTCGTATCTCAAAGTAGTGATTCTGTCCTAAATATCACTTCTAGTAACTGTTCTGCCATCCATTAAAACAAGTTCGTTAAGTAGGTTCATTTAGCATTCACAATGTTCCCTGAGTGTCACATTTTCTAAGTCGTTTCTCCTCTTTATATCTCACAGAAATTCTGTCTATTCCTGATGTCGTTTGCCCCCTCTTTTGGAGTTGGTCTTGGTTGACGGGATATATGAGTCAAAAGTGAGGAGTTGGTGCTGTATAATTTAACCCCGTCACCTCAGATCGTTAGCGAAAAGGACAGCCAGCCCAAGGTGCGAGAAATGTAACTATCTTGGAAGTATTAAAACAGACGACGGAAAACGTGACACAGAAATCTGAAGGCGGATTGGAATAGCAAAATACGCATTTTGAAAGTTGAACAAATTATTATGAAAATTTCATTAGAAACAAAGAAAAAAACGCCGAGCAGCTATATAATATCAATCATCCTATATGGCAGTGAACGTTAGATAATTTTCTCCCGTCCTGGATACGACGATAAACTGCAGCAAGTCCTCTGATCGGGAGATTGGAGGTGTTGAGGACCCTGGAAAATACATTTAATTGCTCTTTTTCAGCCTCACTCGGGGTGGTGGCAATTGTTATGGCCCCAGCTATGGGCAAATAGTGAAACACCAAACAAAAGTCAACCGTACATTTCTGTAATAAAATGACCAACGACACATTTGTATAGCAAAATGACAATCAATGCCACACTAGAAAAATATAAAAAAATCTTTTTATAGTAAAATTAAGTAAAAAGTATTTAACTTCGTCATTAAATAACCGATAAAGGTTGATATGCTGTCAAACAACCAAATTGACTGAATACTTTCATGAAATTAATCCATATAATATGCTATTATTTATTAAAGAAATTGTTATGGTGAAACACACCTATTCTATAGTTAATATATTCTCTCTCCCACCTAATATAAGTAGGAGTAGGAAGAGAAACGAGGGTCAGTCGATGTCGGACGACAGTTAGTCGAATACGAAAGCATCAGCGACCACAAGATTACTCTCCGTAATACCTATTATATCAAGTTCCTAACGTTTTGTACATCGAACCTATTTTAGGAACGATTTAGTACAAATACAAGCCTCCACTGCGAAATCACTCCACAACAACTCTTGGCGACGAGGGATTCGACCTCATACGGAGGAAGAAAAAATTTGCTCACCACAATAACTTCGGTGGTAAAATCTCGGATTCACACTTAAAAAAAAACAGTTTTTCGCAAGCCAAGACGTCAACTTAGTGACGAAAAAATCTGTCGTATTCTCAACTGAGAAAAGAAATATTTTTCCCGGTAATACAGTTTGCTCATATAGGTCACGAATTGCAAATTCATAGGACTCCCCCCTCTACAGTATTTAGGCATTGTGTAAACTTTTTGCGAAGATGGAGGAATGCAAAAGTATGTACCGGGAATATTTTAAGTTCCAGTCGGAACAACAGATGATAATATCAGAGCAACAAAAAACATTCAAGATGCAGCTTCAGGAGGAAACTTTCAATAGACAAATGCAATTCCAACAAAAAATGGAACATATGCATAAGGAGTTTCAAAACAAAATTCTGGAAATAACTGAGAAGAGGAAAGAGAAAAATCTACAAAATGATTCTTTTCCAGAGAATACAATATGGAATTCAATTGAAATATTCACATACAGTCCAGATGAAGAGATAACTTTTGAGGAGTATTATAAAAAAATATACGGACGTGTTTAACGTGGACTGCCACTCGGGGTCTGAAGGAAAGAAGGTTAGGCTTCTTTTAAGCAAATTAGGAACTGCTGAGCATAAAAAATTGGTAAACTACATTTTACCGAAAAAAACTAGCAAGTTGACATTTGCCGAGGCGGTAAATATATTAAGTGAATTATGTAGTAAAAAGACATCTCTGTTTCACAAGAGGTGGAAATGTTTGAATCTGATGAAAGTTGACAAAGAAGACTATGTAACATACGCAGCCAATGTGAATAAGCACTGTGAAGAATTCAAGCTGGAAGAGTTAAGCGCAGACAATTTTAAGTGCTTCGTGTTTGTTCAGGGGCTGGTATCAGAAAGAGACGCAGAGTTGAGAAAATTAGTACTGGCAAAATTGGAAAGCGATCCAATATTACGGTGCAGAGGTTGGCAGAGGACTGCACAAGATACATTAGCGTAAAGAAAGATTTAAAAAAGATAGAACAGTCTGGCGTTTCGTATGTAAGGAAAATACGCTACAAAGAATAAAGTCAGTCTACCAAAAAGAATTCTAAAATTGCGGATTATCAAGCAAAAAGTGAAATACCAGAGAAAAATAAACAAAAACTCCCGAAGCCATGTTTTGCTTGCGGTGAACTACACTGGTACAGATATTGCAAGTTTAGGAATAAAAAATGTTTCAACTGCAAAAGAGTGGGTCATAAAAGCTCGCACTGCAGGTCAAAAAATAAAGACAATAAAATAAGAAAATTAAAGTCCAAGAAGGTAAAAGATGAAATAACCAGAAAGTTTGTTACCGTCGAATAAGTAATAAAAATATAAAAATGCAACTTGGCACTGGATCAGATCTATCTATCATAAATTTGCATACGTGGAAGAAGTTGGGGAAACCAACTTTATGAAGACAAAGAAAATCGCGAGGTCAGTGACGGGAGAAAAAATACAATTTATTGGGGAATTTGTTACAAACGTTACGTTAAATAAAAAAACGCGAAAAGCTAAACTATTTGTTATAGAAAATACAACGAACTTACTTGGTACGAATTTTGATAACAGAATTCCAATTATGGGATCTAACGATAAATTCCTTCTGTTACAAGGTAGAAAGTTTAAACACTGAAGCCCAAAAATTAGTAACGAAACTTACGGAAACATTTCCTACTGTTTTTTCTCCATGGTTGGGAACGTGTACCAAGATGGAGACAAAATTCCAGCTAAAAGAAAATGCTCAGGCGGTATTCAAAAAGAAAAGGAATTTGCCGTTGTCCTCAATTGAACAGATATATAAAGAATTGGACAGATTAGAGAAAACCGGTGTACTTGCAAAAGTCGAGTATAGTGAATGGGCAACACCGAAGGTATACGTGAAAAAAAAAGCTCCAGAAAGTAAAGATGAAGCCGACACCGAGAAAATCTGTGGAGCGAGTTACTCGCAGCCAAGGACATGCAGTATTATTAAATGATTTAACTGAAGTCACCACAGAAAACGTTAAGAAGCACAAGATCAACAGAAGTAAAGCTAGAGGCTGAACAAATAGAACCACAAGAAGAACCTACAGAAACTGTGACTCCATCCTTAAGAAGCTCAAAGCGGAAGGTTGTTTCTGGTAACACTATGGAGGTACCAAAAAATAGAAAAGCGGATTGACAATAAGTTGTACTTGGTGAAAGGCGAAGAATTCACGTGCAGACGCACATTAACCAGATCAGACGACGCTCTTCAGACGTGGTTGACAGCGGTCCCGCGGAAGAAACGTCGATGGAGATGATTTTTGATACGTTTGATCTAACAACAACTGCAGCGATTTTACCTGAGGTACACCGATCCAGGAGAAAAAGAAAGGCAACTGATCATTTAAAAGTGGATCCAAAACGTAGGAGATACGCTGCGATGATGCAAGAAAAAAATGAATTTTTTTTTGTTGCTTTTTCTTCATATTTCCTGTAAAAAATAAATAAAGAAAACTGTTTTACTCCTATGGAGTAAAGTTTTAGGAGGGGGTGTTATGGTGAAACACACCTATTCATCTGTTAATAGACTTTCCCACCTAATATGAGTAGGATTAGTAAGAGAAACGAGTGTCAGTCGATGTCGGACGATAGTCGAATACGAAAGTATCAGCGACCACAACAAGATTACTCTGGGTAATACGTATTATATCAAGTTCCTAACGTTTTGTACGTCGAACCTATTTTAGGAACGATTTAGTACAAATACAAGCCTCCACTGCGAAATCACTCCACAACGGAAATCAAACTCAATTAAAAATATAACTTAAAGAAAAAATACCCCATAAAACACACATATCACCGCCTCTAGTAATCATGTCAATGCAAACATATATATATATGCAAAAGATGAGTATCATCTACCATTTATTCAGTTGTGAAAGAAGAATAACATATATCACATTTTTATTACTTCAATGCCATCAAGGAAATTACATTTCTGCTTTAAGTGACCCTTAAGGAGTTGATATGCCGTTAAACAAACAAATCAATCAACAATCTCTTCACAGATGATGAGGTGACTTACGGTAAAAGAGGTGTGTCCATAAAGAAGAATATGGGCGGAACAACTAAGCAAGGATGAGGTTTTAGGGAAAATGTAAACGTGAAGAACATTTTTATAATCAGATAAAACAATTTGGAATTACTAGAAGACATGATGAAGCAAAACGGCTTGGAGAATTTGACACTCACATAGCATACTGACGTCAAGCGAGACAGAGAGAATCATCTAAGGAATACGTAATGATTGGTTTAGTTTCTTTTGTTTTACGGCATATCATCGACAATGGGTTATTTAGTGCCGACAAATTTTTATTACTGGTAATATTTTCCTTTAAAAATGTATAGCTGATAATATTTTTTTTCTTCTTCAAAAATCCATATCTGGTAATATTTTTTTTCCAAAATCTGTATCTGATAATATTTTTCCCTTCAAAAATCTATTTCTGGTAATATTTTCTTTCTAAAAATCTGTATCTGGTAATATTTTTTTTTCTTCAAAAATCTATATCTGGTAATATTTTTTCTTCGAAAATCTCTATCTGGTAATATATTTTCTTCAAAAGTCCATATCTGGTAATATGTATAGTTAGTAATATATTTTTAAAAAACCTATTGTTAGTAACAATGTATTGCTGTTAATAATTTTTACAAAGTATTTCTGGTATTAAAGCATATTTTTATACTTTCATAGTGTTTTGACCCCAGTTTGAGAGTTACCTATTTACCCATAGCTGGGACTCTAAAAGGTGCTACCACCCTGGGTCAGAGTGGACTTGGGAACACCAGCAATTAAGAGGTGGTTCCATGCTCCTCAAAACCTCCTGATCAGAGGTCTTGCTGTTGGACTTAGTTTATCGTTTTACCCAGGACGCGAATGTAGTTTATCGTCATACCCAGGACAGGCTACCTACCTTTGCTTGAATGATTTCTAGAAGAGTGAGTGACAGGAATAATAAGGTGACAAACATTAGAACTACGAAGAATAGGATGCTGTGGAGAGCTATGATCGCCTATTGCCTAAAAAAATATGGTACATACTATCACTTTATAGGATTAAATAGTAAGTCAGAACGTGTCTGTTTTTAATCCCGAGACCTACGTGATAGAGATGAATTTAAACCTCGTTTACGAATTATAAAGTCAGATAATAGGGCTTAGTCTTATATATCCTATCGATATAATTATAGTGAAAAGAATTTAATACAAGCAAAGTAATTGCAATTTCTTTTCAAAAATATAAATTCTATCTATTGCGATTTTTCTTCTTTACAGCCGTCGTACATGTTCTTTTAGGCCATAAATTAACATATATGTACTGAGAGCTTTGTATCTCGACCTACTACAAAAGCGAAACTACATTGTGTTTGTTCAACATCAAACGAGAAAAATATAAAACATTTCATACGAATGAGATCACGCAGAAACTGTTCTCATCAGTAACCCTGACTAGGTGTGTCGAAACATAGTGGCACATAATATTTTCATATTTCTAAACAATTTGAATGTCTTATATACAATATAAAAGAGAAAGGATCGAGCGTACAGTGAACATAAAAATAAGTATAGTTTCTCAGTTTCCGAGAAAAATAGAAATTTAGAACGATTTACAAAATTGATTAAATTTTCAGTTATTTTTCTAATAGATCTTCGTTCTGTGAACTTACTACAAGAACGGAAAGTGAAATCGGCGTGGTGAGTTCAATTCCCAAACGAGGTTCGATTTCGCACTACTACCATTGGAAAGATTAGGTATTATATACACTATTTATATTATTCGGACTATTTTCCTCATCTTTGTCGCCATATTTATTAAAATGTTTCGGCCGTTGTACGCTTCGGCCTTCTTCAGGTGGTTGTAATGTCGAACTGAACCCTTTATTTCGCTCACTGGGGTAGACTGTTCTAGTTCCACGTGTCATGTTTAATGGATGTCAGTTATCTCCTGATAATTTCCCTCTGAAACGTTGTAATAAATATGGCGACAAAAATGAGGTCAATAGTCCGTATAATTTAAATAATGTACCATTGGAAAATAATTAATTCACCTCCCCACTATCATCAGCAAGTTTCCGTTATTAAACAGTCCAGAGAAGATCGATTCAAAGAAGAGAATAACGATTCAAAATCGTTTCTGTACGGAGCTGGCAACCACAGCAGCACCATCCAGTGTGGTGAAGCTGTGTCAGTAAGTATGGAATTGTTGTTTCAAACGAGTATCCACATTTTTATTGTTTTATAAATATATTTCTATTGTATTCTTCGGACTTCCTCCACTCTTTTTAGAATCGAGCAAAAGCAATCGATATTTTTTTTATTCATTCGATGTCCTCCCAAAAGCCGTTTAATTTTTACTTTTCGGAGAATGATCTTTCGATGTTTCTTCATTACGTAACACAAATGGTTCTATCTTTTTTTACAAAGACTAAAAATAGAAGCGGAAGGACAGATAAATTTTACTACAGGACGTGGATCAACGGAAAAATCGACGTTTCACGCACTCTAATCTATACATCACATTTGCTCAGTATGAAAGGAACAAAAAGAAAAGCTGATAGTAATTTATCCAGAAATCCCTACAGTGGACGCTGATTGTAAGGGAATAAAAACTATCCAGTTGGATGAAAGAAATCGTTCTGTACAAAATGCAAAAGTCACCTGGGAAAGATCGGAGAATATACAGGTGCTAATCTTAACATAAGAAACAATGAGTTTACAGTATATACGACTTATCTTTCAACAGACAGGTACGCAGATTATATCAGCACAAACTAGAGACTGACGTAGAAAATCAAATCAATAAAATAGTCTAGAACTTTAAGTTCCAATATGTCCACCCTCTTCAGGTGATAAAATTAAAATATTGTTGAAAATAAGGAATGGGGGCATATACAATCATAAACAAAATTAAAATAAAAGGAAAACAAACATTTTAAAATTGTTACTATAATCTTGCTTAAAAAGGTTTTGCAATTTAAGCAAATAATACGACATGCAGATGGAAATAGAAAAATATGTGACACTTAAAAACTAAAATTGTTCCTACTGTGATTGGATCTTTGGTTATGATAAAGAAAAGAACTGAACAACAAATCAAAAGTCCTTGGTGCACGATCTCTCCAGGAAAAGAATAGTTCTAACAGGCACAGCCCATGTCCTGTGAAGAGCTCTGTACATTTATTTATGTATGTTTTGTTAATAGCTCTATTTAGTTTAATTAAGTGGAAACAAAAAAGTGCATCCTTCCCTTGCTCTACGTCATGAGCCAACATGTGATTATAACACAAATACAGGTCAAAGAGAATTGTTTTAAATAATAATACAAACATTGTACTCACAAGTACAGCTCATATATTACGAAGAGATTTATCTATTGTTGGGGCACACCCACCTTCTCATCAGAATGGACTGATCTCTCTACTACTAATAGGACAGTTCTATAGAGTTCTGGGAGATCAGGTGACCATCACACTTCCGTCTCTCTACCGGAAGATACAGTTGGACTTTATACTCTTTCTGATTGTTACTGACTAACCTGCGTTCGTTTGACTACTAATCTCTCTGTTGTAAATAACTCTTCAGATATACCAGTATTTTTCCCTACGCATGTGTTTGTCCTTGTTTCAATACACGCACGGGGAAACACTCAACATCTCAAAATCTATATAAAATGTGAATGATATTAGCGTTTTTTATTTCAATAATGATGAGTAAAAAAGCTTATGAAGTCATTTCTGACCATAGGTCTCTGGTTGGCACCCGCAAGCAAATATTTATACAACAGAAATCAAAGGAAATAATAATAATAATAATAACTCATTTTTTTTATTACTTTGACCAGAGATTCACTTATGTAATCATTTTGAACTTTAAAAAATATGTGTTTGATGTTTCTTTTAAAAAGCAAAAGCTTAAAATCCAAAAGATAAAAGGAAATATGCCCGAAACAAAATACGAAATTGTTAAATAAAAATAAAAATTTGAAGAATTCAAAACCTACATCTCAATAAAAAAAAATATTTTTTTAAAGATCCGTAAACATAAAAGAGGACCTCAATGTTTGGAATGGGATTTTGTCATTTTAATAAAATGAAGAATATTCATTTCGAAACAACTCGAATATTTCAGACTATTCTTTAATAATCACTTACGCCGAAATCATAAGGCGCATTGCGATAGCGAAAGATACCTTCCAAATGTTAAGCAATGTATTAAGAAACAGGAAAAGTAACTGGATTGTTATGTAATCTCGGTCCTTCTATATGGCACTGAATACTGGACAATCTCCTCACAGATGAAGAAGAGAATTGAGGCAGCAGAAATGTGGTTCTACTGGAGGATGCTGAGAATCCTATATATTGAACATGTGAGCAGCTAGAAAGTTTTGTGGAGAATGGAAATGAAACGAGCACTTATACTTAGTTTCAAAGAAAGATTTTAAATAAGGAAAGAGAACTTGGAGAATTTGAGACTCAGATGGCATTCTGAATTCAAGGGAAAGAGAGGAAAGCAGCATGTAACCTATATAACGAGCTTGTAGTAATACTGCGGGGATTAGGGATGATAACATAAAGAACAAATTTTTATTAAGAGTCACAAATATATCCACACACATACACAAACGCACACACTTCATGTGTTGCCTAGGGCTCGTATGTATGGCCCTGAATAGTATATCTATTTTTTTCCATATATATATATATATATATATATATATATATATATATATATATATATTCTTCAAACTCTTACACAAACACTTTCCAGAATCAAGCACCTTACACAAGGTATTCAACACAAACACAGTAAAAATCAGCTACAGCTGCACCGAGAGCATGGCACAAATAATAAAAAGCACAATAGGAAAATTATCAACAAACCACACGAACAAATTAAACCCACGTGCAACTGCAGAATAAAGAACGAATGTCCTTTAAACGGAACTTGTTTACAAAACAACGTAATATACCAAGCCACGATAAAATCACCAGATAATGAAGAAAAAGTATACATAGGAGTAACTGAAGGACCCAGGAAACAAAGAAATTATACACACAAAACATCTTTCACAAATAGTAAATATGCGAACAGTACAATGCTTTTTAAGTATATCTGGGAAATTAAAAACAAAACGCACATCACACCAAAAATATCTTGGAAGATAAGGAAAAATTCATCGGCCTACAACAACCAATCAAAAACTTGCAAACTTTGCTTGGAGGAAAAAATAGCTATCATTACTTTCCCCGACCAAAATAAATTATTAAATAAAAGACCCGAGCTCATCTCAAAATGCAGGCAGGAAAATAAATTTTTACTACGTAACCTAAAAAATGAAAAACGGAAAAATAAAATAAAAACATATAAATATACTAATAAAAAAAAATAGAAATAAAAAATAAATAAATACTATGTGGCTTAAAAACCGAAAAGAGAAAATATACAAGTAAAATAAATTGACCTATATTCATCCAAGTAAATAAATAAACAAACCAATCCCAAATACAGATAATCAATTAAAACCTGATCCCGCCAAAATAATAGTTAGAATTAACCACAACAATCAACCCCAAAATTGAACAAATAGCTTTAATTAAACTCTCAAGCCAAAACAAAACTGTTAAATAAGTGATATAAACAAATTTTTGCTACGTTAATAAATAAATAAATAAAATAAGATACAAAAAAATAAAAACAAGCAATATAATTTGACCCAAATAAATAAACAAACGACTTCCGGTAAAATAACCGCCATAATAGAATACCCACAATGCACCACTAACCCGTATATATATAAATAGCCGAGAAAAAATAACAGCATATGTGGCCTGACGATTGCATATAGCATGAAACAGACTGTGGCCTCTAAGTGTTGACTTCTATGTTCACTTTTATATTTACACGCTCTATCTCTGATATTGAGCTTTTATTCCATAAATATAGCATACCTTAAGACTATATTTCTTTATATATATATATATATATATATATATATATATATATATATATATATATTTGAATAAAAGACAGACCACGTTAAGATTCCATGTAATAAGCTTATTTCACCATAACCCCTTTAACAGGGTTCTGGATCATCAGACTTTTGTTTCCAAAAGCTGAAATGAAGAATGAAAAGAAAATTCAATTTTTTTACGGACCTCATCAAGTATACGCAAAGTTAACGAAGTGAGGAAGTGAGGTGGGAGAGAGGATATGAGTGTGTCATATGTATCATTTTAGTTTCCTATTTTAACCCCAGTGTGTCGGCTGGATGTTGCTCAAATCTAACGCGTCTCGTCTCTAGATAAAGGTGGTTAAGGGGTGGGCGATAAGGACTACATTAAGGAAGACGCGTTACAACAGCCCCAATAAATTACACAACAGGTTTCATTGAAATTCCTAGACGCTGTCATTTCGCGTTACTTTAACGTGCATATTTGGGAGGTTAAGGTTTGATAAATATCTAAAATTTTAAAAACAATCTACGAAGAAATTAATTTGAAATTCGGTGGAGTTTTGGGTATTTCCTATGAAGCAGTCGATTGGAAATATCTATAGACAGAACATTGAAAGAGTAATCCAATTTATATTTAGTACTTTTTTTTCACTAAAGCTTTTATCTTATAGTTTGTTTTGTTAGGTTGACATTTATTCGTTTGATTTTTTTTCATTAAACGGTTATCCTTTGAAATTGTTTTTCCACACTGATTTTTTTCTCAATTAAAATACCAATCTAAACTGTTCGTTGTTTTTAGGCCCTTTATTTGGAAGAGATGTCACTTTATATTTTCTTATCTACACATGTCTTAAACCCTCTAATTGTAAGCACATATCTATATCGTCTTATATGCCTATGAGTTCCTATATACACCTACACACACATTCCCACGAAACGATATATGTATATTTCCATCTTTATACATATACACCTGCAGAGAAAACGCACATCCACATGTCTCCATACTTGTCTCCATGTATATTTACTAATACTATATATATATATATATATATATATATATATATATATACACAATATATTCTGCATACCCATATATAATCATACACACATATATATACACATATCCATACGTATACACATATACATATATATGCATACACCCATATATGCATACGTACATATATATATATACACACACACATGCATACATACGCAATCTGCAGAATATCTATATACCCACATACGTTAATTTGCACTTACATATATCTCACCTACGTATTTGTCCCTATTCTCATGTCCATCTGTTCATCCACTTATGCCTGCGTTCGAAGACTATCTCAGTATTTAATTACATTATCGATGTCTTTACACATATAATATTACCCGATCTTTCATATTTATGGCAAAATATAAGTACATAATAACATACAATTCAAAAACATATAATCATAATTGTTCTAATTGTACATCCCCACACTCACAAAAAAAAAAAAAAAAAAAACGGTATGTCTTTTTTTCCGTATAAAAACATATACATGTACATATCAACAGGTGTCTCAAATGTGCAAATTATCATGGTTGTATATATACAGTCATGTGTTAGTGTTCACTTGTGCATAGTAATATTTCTAAAAACAAAGGGAATATAAAAACATTCAAAATTGCTGTTCCTATATGATTATTTCTTAGTGTACTTACTTAGGTTTAGGTTGTTTTTGTGTCGGCATTTAAACACTAGTTCATTATGTTTATTTAGCAGTATGTCTGGATCTTTATGTTTGATTATGAAGATTTTCTCCTTCAAACATAAGTTGCATCTGTCTCTGAAGTTTTTGGGAGTTCTGGCTCTTGATATTATTCTCCACTTTATTTGTGGTGTTAGGCCACTCTCCAATAAAAACCAATAATGATTTGATAGTGCTGTTTGTTTTTTTTTACATTTATTTTTGAAGGATTGGCGATGGTTGTATAGTCGGTGTTTCCAATCTCCCGCTGATATTCCAATGTATATCTTTTTTCTTTCAACCTTTTCTTTAGGGAAAATTGTTGCTTCATATATTGTGTTCTCTGCCATGCATATCCCTTCAACTGGGCACTCTGATCCTGTCCTGTAGTTGCATGTTGATTTTTCCATTCGTGTTGTATCCTGATCTTGTCTTAGATTATCCTGAAGGTCTTTTAAAATTTTACTGTTGTGTGAGGTAATAATTCTTTCCATATTGTTCATGCAAGAATAGCTAATCTTTTAGATTCATCTTGTTGAATATTTTTTCAGAGATGCATTTTTGCTAAAGTGTTTTTCTATCAGTTTTATGAAGTATTTACCTATGTTAATATTGGAGAGGTTACAAAAAGGTGGGTTGAATCATATAATTTTCCTTTTTCTATTTTTTGGGTTTAGTGGATTTTTACTTACTGACTTATCTATGTAATTTAGTGTTTGCTTAGAGTTGCTTTTTTAACAGGGCTTTATTGTATTCCCATTTATTCTGGTTAAAATTGTTTTACTGGAGGAAAGTTTATTTATTCTAGCATTTACTGTATTTGGGATTTGTTTAATTGTTGATTTCCACTGATTGGTTGAATATTTATATATATGGGTGATTGGTTTTCCTTTTGGAAGGGTTTATAAGTATTATTGTTCAGATTAAATGTAACGTCTAGGAAGTTTACTATTTTTAAGTTGGAAGAAATCTCGATTCTAAATCCTAGAAATTTGAAGGCCCTAATTATTTTCTTTTGTAGTTGGGATGTTAACGGACCATTAGTATTAGGTACAGCAACTAACCCGTCATCTCTGTATAGTCCTACATTTTGAGGGTCAAGGAATCTACTTAGGATATCTAAAATGTATATACCTATTAGGTCTGCTATTTGAGCTGAATCAAAAGATCCTTAACGTGGAATCTTAAGGAATCTTAACGTGGTCTGTCTTTTATTCAAACATATATGCTCTGAATTTTACATTGAGCTCTCTGGATATCATCCTCCTCAGGTCTACCCATACGGATTACCTAAATTTGAATAAACTCTCTCTCTCTCTCTCTCTCTATATATATATATATATATATATATATATATTTTTGTTTTTGCCATTTTATGTATATATATTTCTAAAAAGACGAGGCTACCCCACAACGCTAATAAAGAAAGGTTTTGAACTAGAAGAAAAATATATAGATCAACTACGAAATAAAAAAAAAAACGTCGAACAAACTCCAATATATATCTCACCATACAATAAGAACCATCCAGAAGTATTTACGCCAATTACAAGAAACCTAAACCTACTTAACAGGAAAGACAAGATAAAAAATATACTAAAAAAAAAAAAAAAGTAATTAAAAGCAAACGCCACTCTAAAAAGCAAACAGTATGTATATATCGGAAGGGAATTTACATATACATGTGCAAGGTAACAGGCACACGGACGCAAACACGATACATAAAAATGGAAGTAGATTTGACAGTCTCAAGGGTAATGTAGGGATATGAAAACATCTCTCTATCAATACATCTATAATCACCTTACTTACAGAATTAACTTAATGATTTTATTACCACTTAGGCAGAAATTCACTTTTGCCAATAGACCAGAAATGAGATCAAGGTTTACTACAAATACAGAAAGCGACCAATGAAACTGTAAAAGAACATAAGGAAAATTCCTTTAAAAATTGATTCCTTTTCGAGTCTCTCTATATTTCTGAGATTAGGTATTATGTACAGTATTTACATTAGTCGGACTATTGTCCTCATGTTTGTCGCCATATTTGTCACAACGTTTCGGCCGTTGTACGCTCCGGCCTTCTTCAGGTGGTTAAATTTCAAACTGAACCCAGAACAGATCACTGGGGTAGACTGTTCTAGTTCCACGCCATGTTTGATGTCTCCTATAATTTTCCCTCTGAAAGTTCTCCACTGCCTTAAAGGTATTGAACTCACCTTCTTTGGGTCTGTCAATGGATCTAACCAACGCCTTTACCCACTGTGTCAACGTGTCCTTGAGGACATCTTATTCGTTTCTGAGTATTATAAACCTAATTTTTCAGCATCATTTTTACCAGTGCTTTATTGCAATTTTTGATCCTTGCATGTCTTTACCAAGTTCATATTGCAACTTTGTTATCATTGCTTTTCTCTGGCAACCTTATTAAACGTTCCCATATTGTATTTATTTCTATGTTGGTCGGCTCAGGAGGTTTTTGTGGCCTAACATATGTGATAATTCCTTAAGTTTAATTTTCCAATGGTGTTCCTGTCTATGATATCAACATGATCCCACATCGGTGATTTTCAATAATTATATTGGTCATTTACGCCTGATTTTTCAAATAGCAAATTAAATGTTCAAACAACTGTGTTTTTGAAGCCTTACCTTATGGGGGAGGCCTGTCTCTCCTTTATATTCCTTTCCGCAGCTGCACGGGATAGGATAAACAGTCTTTAGTCATGTTCCTCTCTGTGGGGGTCTCATGTGAGAGATATCTGAAGTGTTGTCACAGAAGGTTGTCCTGATGTTATATGGACCGCAGATCCTTTGTATTTTCTCCCAGGCAGACTGTTTTCTGAATGTTGTTGTCCTCCTCCTCCTCCTCCTCTTGTACCCGCCTATCCTAGTTTTGGTGGGCTGCTGCCATGTACCCAGGGTAGTTGTTACGTTGTAGGGTACTACTTATACTGACCAATTCTTTATCTAACGTCTCTGGATCGCCACTTATGACTTTTGCTCGGTGTTGTCAAGCATCGGACGATCCCTTTCTTTACGCTGTATGGATGGTGGGGTCGAAATTGAGATACTGTCCGGTGAATGTTGGTTTACGGTATACGGATGTCTTGAACCCATGCTCTGTTCGAGATATTAGTACATCCAGGAATGGGAATGAGTTGTTACTCTCTTTCTCCATTGTGAACTGTATCGAAGGTCTTATTGAGTTCACATGGTCCAGTAGAACCTGAACATCTTCCTGATGTGGCCAGAGTATGAAGGTGTCATCTACGTACCTTAACCATATAGTTGGCTTTAGACATATAGACTCTAATTCCATTTCTTCAAAGTATTCCATGTATATATTCGCCATTGCTGGTGATAATGGCGAGCCCATTGCTAAGCCCTCATCCTGTCGATATATGTGTGACCCCATTCCGAAGTGTGTTGTTTGTGTACAGAAAGTCAACATCTCCATCAGATTATCTATTGGAATACTGGTCTGCTCCTCTAGTGAAGAGTCAGAGGTCAATCAATCTCTGACTACTGAGAGTGCCTCCTCCGTGGGTACCTTGGTGAACAGACTCACCACGTCCAAGCTCACCATCTGGTTGGATAGGATGGGAGCATCTTTGATTATTTCCACGAAGTGGGCGGAGTTTCGGACATATGAAGGAGACTTTCCGATCAATGGGTCAATTATATCTACAAGGAAGCGACTCAGAGGGTGGCACACAGAGCTTTGGCAACTAACAATCGGCCTGAGTGGAATACCGTCTTTGTGAATCTTAGGGAGACCGTATATGTGAGCTAACTTGGTGTAACGCTGCGATAACTGCCTATACGTCTTTGGTGCGAAGTGATCCTTGTTCTTGATTAGGATCTGTGACAGTTTGCGTTCTGTTTTCATAGTAGGATCTTTCTTCACTATGCTGTAGCTACCATTGCTAATGAGGTCTTCGAGTTTTCTTGTATACTCCGATTTGTCCATCACTACAGTCGCATTACCTTTGTCAGCCGGTAGTATGATGATGTTTTCGTTCCTCTGTAGTGATTCAATCGCCAATCGCTCCAGTTTTGTTATATTAGACCTGGGCAGCTTGGCTTTCTCCAAGGCCTGTCTCACTTTCCATCTCAATTCAAGGAGAGCTCGTCGTAAAGTAATAAACTTGAAATGTTCAGATGTGTTAAAAAAGGATAACAATATTTTATATCTGGTTTCTGAATACAGGACTGCGTCTTTCTACCAACCCGCTAATATGGATTCGTGACACTTTGTGTTTGTTAGACGAGTCTTAACATCTTAAATTGTTCTTTTAAGAAACTGGTTTTGGTGTATCTTCAGGCGATATTCGTAAAACTTGTTTTGGTGATGTGAGTCTACGACGTTCTTCAAAAATAAATTGTTCTTGGTTAGAAGTTGTGGTCGAGAATGGGTGGAATCTTAGTCAGCTTCTGCGAGGTGGGTCTCACTCTGCAAACTGCAACTCAGCTCCAATTCAACTGCGAACTGCTTTCTTACTCGTTGCGACTCTGCTTATATGGACGCCGACCAGAACCGGGGTGGGCTTGTCGGGGTTTGAGGTTCCTTCATAATTCTAAATACACAATCCACTTCTTTGTTTTCCGTCAGGAAAATTTTTTTATTTTCCATTTTTGGAAGTCCTTCCAGATTCTTCCTTTTTCATATGGGTATCTCACCCAATCCCTTCAGGGGGCGTCAACAGGCCTTCTTCACATGATTACCTCCGCCTAACGCTCACACCACCATTCAGCCAATGGGCGCTCAGCGGCGTGGGTGTGGCCGGACTGGCCTAGGTTTAAAAAAATCTTGCTCAAAGAAAAAAAAAAATATATCTTCCTTTTTTTTCTTTCTTTTCTTTCTTTCTTTCCTTCTGCCCGACAACAAACCAATACGACCCGTAGTGTGATTCCTTAATCACAATTTTATCTGAATGTCACCTGGAATTCGTCACTCGGGACCTTCGCCAAACAAGTGGGTGGTCATCCGACGATATCGCACCTTGGTGCCAATTATTCCTTCTGATAAAATAATTTTGCTATCATAGCCAGCTCCTGACAATAAGCAGGTGCCTTTTCCAAACGACATATCCGTAGATAGCTAATGGCTCAGTCTTTTGTTTTTGTAATTCTGCGGTTGGTCCAACGGACATTTTTCCGCGACCCAATTAATTTTTATCTCTTTAGAATTCTGTCTCGTAGGCCACTCGACCAACCTGAAACTTTCATTATTGCCATACTCGGTGCGCCGTCAAAAATCAAACGCGACAGATGCGCGACCTTACTTTCTTCGCTAATGAAAATAAAATCTTTCCACTTTTCTTTGTTAAAACAAAAAATAACATCGCTTAGTGTCCTTTTAGTGATGGCTTCTCATCACCTAAATTTAATTCTCGCCTTTTCCTTTTTTTCTTGTTTCTTTCTAGCAACCCTAAATAGTGTCACAGAAGAAAGTCACGTGAACGGAAACACGTGTAGCAGAAATATGAAGAATAAAATATAATATAGACATTAAAACAAATCCAGATTATAACCAAAAAACATTTGCGGTTTCTCTCTTATTTAAAATATATATTTTTCGCTTTTCAATAACCTTTTCCATATATGCATACATACATACATACATATATATATGTGTGTATGTGTGTGTGTGTGTGTGTGTGTGTGTGTGTGTGTGTGTGTGTGTAATTTATGAAATCGATTAACCCTTTCAGCCCTGCGTTCCTGAACAAATTGAAACATCCTGACTGAGCTTCTGAGTCAAAATTCTCAAATTATTAATATGATCAGGTGATCAGGTATCAAAGAATTAAGTCCGGCAATTATTTACTATATTTCCTGTTTATACGTTATTTAATAGATGCAATTTATTTAAGTACATACCATGTTTTTAAATAAACAGTATTTATTACATTTAATGGGCTGAAGGTTTTTTTTTTTAAGTTTTTTTTTGTTTATAAGCAGTATTTCGGACATTACTAACCAGACGTCTGTATATTAGTAGTATAGAAGGTCAGATCAATTGAGGGCTTCGTATAGGACGCATGTTCAATTCCTGTCGAAAGAAAGCATATTTTCTACGAAATGTTTCGAACATTCAAGCTGGTAATTAATACTGTTAATTTAAAAAGCATATCAGATACTTAAATAAACTGTATTTATTAAGTAACGATTAAACAGAATATATATATATATATATATATATATATATATATATATATATATATAGATAGATAGATAGATAATATTAGTGGTCAATATATATATATATATATATATATATATATATATATATATATATTCCCAAGAGGATAGAATCCAGGTAGCACTCACAGTTCAGGACAGAGTAAGAATATAATAATATTCCATGGTTATAATTTATTACATTGGAATCAAAATCACGATCCATTGATAATATTAGTGGTCAATATATATATATATATATATATATATATATATATATATATCAATATATATATATATATATATATATATATATATATATACGATTACGATTCCAATGTAATAAATTATAACCATGGAATATTTGATAGATAGATAGATAGTTTATAGAAAGATATGGTTGTATTTGGATGCGCATTGAGCAAATATGAATGAATGTGAGAAAAATCATGGAGAATAGTATTTTAAACCAGTAAAATCGGCCTTGCGAACCGAACGCTCCTCTGTGGCCCAATCGGTAAAAAGCACGTCAGGCTATATGACGGTCCCGTATAGGATACAGAGTCGATACCTGCTGGAGGACGCATAGTTTCAATGAAAATTTCTCGGACATTCAGGCCGGTAAATGTTGCTAATACTGTTTATTATGAACAGAGAATTTAATTAAATATTTGTATCTATAAAAAGAACGTATAAACAATATATATATATATATATATATATATATATATATATATATATATATATAAATAAAGAGAGAGAGAGAGAGAGACCGGGTTCTATAGCCTTGGATGGCAACTGGTCTACCGCAGAAAGAAATGGCAACCTACTGCGAAAAAAAAATCTGCCTCGTCAGTCATGTATCTTTCGATACATGATTGCCGAAGTGTGTATCATGCATATCACATAACTGATGAGAATGTGGAAAAAGTTTACCTGTGACGCGTTTCGTCATTCCGGACTTCATCAAACTAATTCCAATTAGACTTCATCGGACTTAGTATATATACATATATATATATAGATAGATAGATAGATAGATAGATAGATAGATAGATAGATAGATAGGGAGAGAGAGTGAGAGAGAAAGAGAGACAGAGACAGAGAAAAATAGATAGGTAGATATGTATGTGTAAGTATGTATCTGGATGAATAGTTGAGATCAGTTGTTGCGAAAAATGGGAAGCAGATGGCAAGGTCTACTTTTGCTGAAATCCAGTTAGACAAGTTTTGTGTACCCGCATATATTTCATTCAGTTTAATCCAACATCATGATTTATTATTATTTGAAAAAAGAAAAAAATTCCTTTTCTTTCCGTTGGCGTTTGTTCCCGATTATTAATTAATTTAGTTATTTACAAAACAAAACAGTGATATGTTTCGATTGTCACGTGCAATAATCCGTCTTAGACTTTCGGTATGTGAACAGGGATAATGCTTACCAGGCACAACGCAATATCCAATCACATCTCCCCCTCCGCCCTGTTACAAGTGATGCTGTCTAGTCTATTTTCATTTATTATTTTATATTATTTGGTTAAAGAATGAGTAAAATCGAAGAGGGAATAAGTAATTGTCTTTACGCCCGAACATTTATTAATCAGGTATATTTTTATGTTTACGCTGAAGGGTGCTTGATGTAGAGTATTTATTAACAGACCAATTCGTTTAATACTGCGGTGTCTCAAAAGCATTTTCTTTTTCACTTGATTCCATATACGTTTTTATGCTAATATCGCTAACTACGGGAATGATCACTGCCAAGTCATATGTAAACTGAGGTTAAAGCTACAAAATATAATGAAGTCCAAGATAGTAACTAAAATATGAACTACGCATGGATTCTATTTTCAAAGAAACATCAGAAGATTTTGTTAAGAACAACGAGAAAACTTAGTAACAGATCCAAAAATTACAATGGTACAACTTAAAATAAGCACAAAAAAAATCAAACCTTGAAAAGTAAGACAAGAAATAATAAGTGATTGATTTGTATTTTACTGCCTATCATATTGTATTATACAGCATTGTATATTATTTTAAAGCCAGAAAATATGTTTATCTTGTAAGAATTTTGGGGAGATAACAATGACTTACTGATACAAATCCTACTAATTAACCCATATCTGGGGAGTAGAAGAGGTGGATTCATATGGTCCCAGAGAATAAATGGTAACTCTGTTGAGCAATAAGATTTATAAGCCTTATACCTAAACCAATAATAGTGATTATATTGAAAAGCTTAGTCCGAAATTTGTATAAGAACAATATGGCTTTTTAAAGAAACTTAAATAAAAAATGCAATTTTCATAATCAAAATTATATCAAAAAGAGATGCAGGCGTATAGAAAGATCTGTACCAATCTTTCAAAGATTGCATCGAGGCATTTGAGAAAATAAGACTTCTAATAACTTGAAATGTTAGAAAAACTTGATTTACAACGAGAGGATATTTCACGTAAATACCTAAAATTAGAAAAGATAATTACAAGAATATATTTCCTCACCTAATGTGTGTTGGTTTTAAGAGTCCTACCAATTTTCTTATCGGCTGAAAACATATTGCAGAAGTCATTGTGCTGATGGCAAAATCAGAAGGAAGACTGAAATAACAATTTATACAAGTGGCAACTGAAATAAAATGAATGTTTGCCAGCAAAAGGGACAAAAGAAAGGGAGAGTTACATATTAGGGGCGTCAAAATCAGCCATATACAGAAAATGACTAATATTGGTTGTGTACTAACAAACGGCGGGAAATAGGACATCGAAACCCACAGGTATATCTTTGGAATAGAGAAGGGGGTTGAAAAACCTGATAAATGTAAGAGCCACATATAATATTGTTCAGATGTTTGAGAGCTACAAGACATGAATAAAATTTTCACATAGGTTTTTGCTGCGTTCACATTAACATTAGACTTACGTTATAATTCAACTGGGTCTTACCCAGTATATAATAATAACGCTTAAATTTTTTATTCACCTTTTATATTAACTGTGATGAAAAAAGAGTTCATTCAGCATATTTCCACGAGCCGCATATTAAATGTCAAAGAGCCGCATGTGGCTCGGGAGTCGCGATTTGGTCACCCCATGTACAGAGAAACATACCTTTAAGAAACTGAGCAAATTTATAATTGATGCGATAATAACCTTAGAAAAGTACTACATTGCTATGATATATCTTCTATACAGTAGTGAATCCTGCACAGTTACCATAAATCTGAAAGATTTCGAATGCTTTACCTTCGATTTAAATGGATCATAATCGAATACTGATGATTGTCCAAATCTGGATATTATTTAAAAGGAAAAATTCCCATCCTTACACCGGTTAAACAGTTTTCTGCAGTAAGTTCAAATATTCTCTTATTTTATTCCACTTTCCGAAATCTTCAGCTATGGGAACTTTGAGGATCACTTTAAAATAATAAATGAAATTTGTCAGAAAATCAATGCTTATATCCACCTGTATAGCATCTAAATATTGAATATTACTAAGAATCGTTATATATTAAATGCGGTAGAATATAAGGGTGAAATATAACCGTTTCCATCATGGGATTATTCAGTGATCAAGCAGTTAGTGACGGTTGAAATTTATCAAATCTTTTAGATTTCTCCTGTCCACTAAAGTTTATAGATCTTTCTAATATGGTGAGGAGTTTCCCTCCAAATATTTTTCTTTCTGTATTTTGGCAAATTAACAACATGATTATAACATTATTTCTTTTATTGTTGCATGTTCTACTCATTTTGTTGTTTAACAGTGGTCAAAATGTTCAAATCATTTGGTTTTTCATATTTGGTAATACTCTTTACGATTTTGAAGCTATTTTTAACCATTGATATGAGTTACCGGTTGTATAATGCTTATAGTATAGATGTTTTGAACTACTTAGATGTCATGCATGCCATCCATATGAGTCTCGATGAGACGTAACTATTAAAGAACATTAGTTGAGTTTCAGCTCAATATTCAACTTTGTAGCAATGTAAACCATCCTGTTTCTAACTTCCTTAACTTCAGTAGTAACTGTCTTATAATAATAACACAAATGAAATAATATTTAGATCAAATAATAACAGTATATGATAACAATATTAATAGCAATAGTATTTATATAATAATAATAATAATAGTAATAATAATATTAATAATAATAATAATAATATTCAGCTAGAATTGTCATACAAGACAACAACTATTGGCTTACTAACTTACATGGAAACAACAAATGACTGGATGATAAAATTAGTGAAACAACATGAAAACAGAAAGAAAAAAAAATATTCAATAATAAAAGAAGGCAGTAAATACAAACAACATTTTACATTTAGTAGATTCTGTAGTAAATCAAAACAGAAGCCAAGAACCAACTATTGCAGCAAAAGATATGAAAAAGAAAGCCAAGGATAAAGCCCTTGAACAGATGAAACAACGCTGGCAAGACAAACCTCTGCATGGCCAATATCTAGAACGTGCAAATAAACCCAATGTTGATAAAGTTAATACTCATCGATGGTTACGAGCATCTGGATTAAAGTCTGAAACTGAAGGCTTTATTCTTGCAGCGCAAGACCAGAGTCTTTTCACTAGGAATTTTCAGGCAAATATCATACATAATAATGTGGATCCAAAATGCAGGTTCTGTGACAAATACCAAGAAACAATAGACCATCTAATCTCAGGATGTTCTATACTTGCCCCAAATGAATATAAAAATCGTCACGATAGAGTGGGGCAATACTTACACTGGACAATGTGCAAACACTTTGAAAAATGTGTAAGCAAACGCTGGTATGAACATCGGCCAGCGCCGGTTACAGAAATAGAAGATGTCACCATTCTATGGGATTATACCATCCACACAGACAGAAAAATTGAAGCAAATAGGCCGGACATTATTGTCAAAAACCAGAAAGAAAAAAACTTGCCTACTAATTGATATGGCTTGTCCAGCGGATTGTAACATAGCAACCAAGGAATTTGAAAAACTATCAAAATACAAAGACCTGGAAATTGAAATAGAAAAAATGTGGAAATTGAAAACAAGAATAATACCAGTGGTAATAGGTGCACTTGGAATTATAAAAATGGAACAAAACAACACATTGAAAGAATCCCTGGAAACCCCAGCTTAAGAGACATACAGAAAATTGTCTTATTAAGTACAGCACACACACTAAGGAGAACTTTGTCTATGTAACGCTAGCAACTTCATCGGAGATAAAAAAAAAAAAAAAAAAAAAAAATTAACATGAAATGTGGCCATAACAACACACCACGACCTGCCTTAGGTCTTTCCGCAGACTTGGTAGGTAGTGTGTCCATAGCAGAAATCGAATGATGATGATAATAATAATAATAACAATAAGTACCTAGGAATTAGCGAAGGAGATGGCATACAACACCCCCAAATGAAGGAAAAAATAAGAAAAGAATACTACAGGCGTGTACGTCTGGTACTAAATACTGAGCTGAACTCAAAAAACAGGATATCAGCCATAAACACATTGGCTGTCCCTGTGGTGCAATACAGCTTTAATGTCCTTAACTGGACCATAGCTGAAATTAAGCGACTGGATGCCAAAACGAGAAAGCTACTCACTTGCTATCGCATGCATCATCCCAAAGCTGATGTCGACCGTCTGTATGTGCCCAGATCCGAAGGAGGCAGAGGATTAGTTCAACTAGAACTGTCCTACAAAACTACAACAATTGGCCTCCAAAGATATTTGGAAACTACAGAAGACTGGATGATGGTGTGCGTCAAGGAACATGAAAGTAGTAAGCGTCTCTACTCCGTAATGAAGGAAGCCAACAAATTCAAAATGGAGTTCCAAATGGGCGTAGAGATGCAACTACAGCACAATACACTGGCTGAAACTGCAAAATACCTAAAAAAGATAGCTAAGACGAATGCAACAGACCAGTTACAGAAGCGATGGCAAGATAAACCGCTTCATGGCCAATACTCTGCCCGTACCAAACAAGCTGACGTAGACAAAACCCGTACCCATCAGTGGCTACGTAGTGCAGGGTTGAAAGCGGAAACTGAAGGTTTTATCCTTGCTGCGCAGGACCAATGCTTGCTAACTAGGAATTATCAAGCACATATACTAAAATATTGTGTCAGTCCAAAATGCAGATTCTGTGATAAATATCCAGAAACGATTGATCATCTTGTAGCAGGTTGTACGGTGTTGGCACCCACTGAATATAAAACCCGACATGACAGAGTGGGCCAATATCTGCACTGGAAAATCTGCAACTTCTACGGAAGAAAACTGAAAGAAACTGGTATGAACACCACCCAGACCCGGTTACGGAGATAGGACCTGTTACAATTCTATGGGACTACACAATACACACTAACAGAACAATCAAGGCCAACAGCCCAGATATTGTTATTAAAGACCATAAACAAAAACGGTGCCTCCTTATTGATATGGCAGTCCCTGCCGACTGCAATGTATCTTTGAAGATATTCAAGAAGTTGTCAAAGTACAAGGACCTTGAAATAGAAATCGCGAAAATGTGGCATATGGGAACATCAACAATTCCTGTTGTAGTTGGAGCCCTAGGACTGGTTGGAAAAGATTCCAGTAGACTAATTGAAGGGATACCTGGAAGTCCATGCCTCAAGGAGATACAGAAAATTGTTCTGACAAGTACAGCCCACACCTTGCGAAGGGCTTTATCTATGTAATTTTTTTTTTTTCTTTTTGTCAGTGGAAAGTGTCATGACGCCATTTCTAACCTTAGGTCCCTGGGCGGGACCCGGAAAGAAATGTGTAAACGCCAGAAATCAAAGAAAATAATAATAATAATAATAATAATAATAATAATAATAATAATAATAAAGAAATACAAAAAATTGTTCTCTCAAGTACAGCCCACACTTTACGAAAGGCTTTATCTATGTAACTTTCTTTTTTTTTCTTTTTTTGTCTGCGGAAAGTGTCATAATGCCATTTCTAACCTTAGGTCCCTGGGCGTGACCCGTAAAGAAATGTGTAAACCCCAGAAATCAAAGGAAATAATAATAATAATAATAATAATAATAATAATAATAATAATAATACTTACACTGGACAATGTGCAAACACTTTGGAAAATGTGTAAGCAAACACTGGTATGAACATCGGCCAGCGCCAGTTACAGAAATAGAAGATGTCACCATTCTATGGGATTATACCATCCACACAGACAGAAAAATTGAAGCAAATAGGCCGGACATTATTGTCAAAAACCAGAAAGAAAAACTTGCCTACTAATTGATATGGCTTGTCCAGCGGATTGTAACATAGCAACCAAGGAATTTGAAAACTATCAAAATACAAAAGACCTGGAAATTGAAATAGAAAAATGTGGAAATTGAAAACAAGAATAATACCAGTGGTAATAGGTGCACTTGGAATTATAAAAATGGAACAAAACAACACATTGAAAGAATCCCTGGAAACCCCAGCTTAAGAGACATACAGAAAATTGTCTTATTAAGTACAGCACACACTAAAGGAGAACTTTGTCTATGTAACGCTAGCAACTTCACCGAAATGTGGCCATAACAACACACCACGACCTGCCTTAGGTCTTTCCGCAACTTGGTAGGTAATATAGAAAAATCGAATGATGATGATGATAATAATAATAATAATAATAATCATATAATAATAATAATAATGGATATGAAAGGCTAGAACAATATATTCATTAGCATGTCTATTCGAACTTCGGTATTGAAGTATTAAATGGTAGAAACACCACCCGAATGATGTCACAAAAGGTGATGGATTGTCTATACTGTGAAATTTTCAATCCTCACAGAGAGGAAAATTAATGAAAATAGACCAAACTAGTCAGAAGAGATTTCAAAAAGGGAACCTACCCAAAAAATTGATATGAGTTGCCCACAGAATTCCAATGTTTCTAAATAGAATGTAAAAATCTGTGAAATTATAAAGTCTTGCAAATCAAAGTAACAAAAATATGGAAACTCAAAACTACGATTGTCCCTTCGATTATCCCTACAATTATATGGATATTGGGATTTTGATAAAGAAGACTATCGAAAATATTGTGAGTACAATTCATAGAAACCTTAGCATCTCAGAGTCGCAAAAGATTATTTTGTATGGAACGGCACCTATCATCCATAAAACTGTCCATCTAAACGAAACGTCCCAAACGTGCATGGATAACTCTTCTACAGTGTCCTTTTCCCCCATAGACCCCGGAAGCGACTTAGTAATTAGGCAGTTAAAATTACACTCTGGCAAGATGATACAATAAACAACAATAATAATAATAATAATAATACCACCAACCACCAGAATATCCAACAAGGAATCTTTCAAGGAGACTCCCTTTCACTCTTTCTCTTTTGTTTGCTCTTAATTTTCATCAAGCATGAACTAAAAATAATAGCTATGGTTATAAATTAAACAAGAAAGTATTCAATTACCTACTTCATATGGATGATCTCAAACTCTTTGCCAAAGACGACAATGAGTTGAAGGATCTCTTCAATGCTGTAAAATGTTTCTGTGACGACATATGTATGTATTTAGGATTATATAAATGTACAAAAGTAACATGCAAGAAAGGAAAAAATACAGAAACACAATGAAAAGACTTAGATTTTATTATAAAGATTAAGAAAATGGAACAAGGTAAAGCCTATAGGAAAGAGCGAAGGAGGTGGCATACAGCATACACAAATGAGGAAGAAATTGAAAAAGGATACTACAAGCTGGGCGTCTGGTAGGGAATATCCAGCTGAATCAAAAAAAAAACCCGGAATATCAGCCATAAATAACTTGGTTGTTCCTGTGGGGTAATACATTTTCAACATCCTTAATTGGAATATACCTGACAATAAGGCAATGGCCTCGAAAACGAGACATCTTCTCACTGGCCACCACATGCATCATCCTAAGGTTGATGTTGATCGTCTGTATGTGCCCTAACCCGAAGGAGGTAGAGGATTAGTTCAACTAGAACTGTCGTCTAAAAGTACAACAACTGTCCTTCAAAATACCTGAAAACTACAGAAGACTGGATGATGATCTGTGTCAAAGAACATGAAAGGTGTTAGAAAATTTGTTTAGTAATAAAGGAAGCCGACAATTTCAAAATTGAGTTTCAAGTGGGCCAAGAAATACAAATAAACCATTATACACCGACTGCAGCTGCAAAGTACTTAAAAAAGAAAACAGGCAAATGCAACCGACCATATACAGAATCGATATCGATAAATCGATTCACGGCCAATACTCTGCCCGCAACAAACAAGCTGATGTAGACAAACCCCCGTACTCATCAGTGACGATGTAGTGCAGGGTTAAAAGCTGAAACCAAAGGTTTTATTCTTGCTGCACTGGATCAATGCTTGCTATCTAGACATTACCAAGCACACATATTGAAAGATTGTGTTTAACTAAAATGCAGGTTCTGTGATAAATATCCAGAAACAACTGACCATCTTGTATCTGATTGCACCCACTGAATATAAAACTCGGCATGACAGAGTGGGTCAGTATCTACACTGGAAAATCTGAAAATTGGACCTGTAACAATTTTCTGGGACTTTATAGAACACAAAGACAGACCACTCAAAGCTAATTGCCCTGATATCGTGATTAGTGACCGCAAAGACAAAAGGTGCCTCATTAACATGGCAGTCCCTGCAGATTGTAATGTATCTTTGAAGATCAGCAAAAAACTATCAAAATACAAGGACCTTGAAATCACAAGTACAGTCCACACCTTGAGAAGGGCTTTATCTATGTAAAATATGTTTTGTCTTTTCAAAGCTGCTCCGTGAAACATTTCATGACGCCATTTTTGACCTTAGGTCTCTGGTTGGGAGCCGGAAAGAAATGAGTATACACCAGAAATCAAAGGAAATATAATAATAATAATAATAACAGTGGAGGTAAAATAGTGGAATTATGGATATTTTGAATAGGCAATTCTTGGAATAAGATATTGAGAAAAGATCTGTAAAAAGAAACGAATATATATTTGGCGTAGTCTAATATATTTGATCCACACTTTCTATCCACATTTTCATTCCACCAAGAAGAAAAATTCTGATTTACTGTGGTTCCAATCGCACTCTTCAACTTCAACTTCGGTATCAAATGAACAAATGTTGACCATTCAACATCTCTTTCAATTCTGAGAATAATCAAAAGTCTGCTAGTAACGAATCAGGACTAAATAGAAAATATGCAACACCAGTAAATTTCTCACATATAAACTTCTATCATCTATCACTGCTTTACATGTAATTCGGAACTGTGATTCTTCCATTCCTTGCAGTTCTGGAAAAGAATGAAAAGGGGAAACAAACCACACCCTAAAAATAAGGCTGAAGGAGTGAGACAATTAAATGGAGAATGGCTGATTATATGTGGTGAAAAAAGTATTCATCAGGCCCTGGTATCCTATGAGAAAATTCTGCATTAAAACTTTGGTACGTGATGACATAATAATACTGAGTTTAATCCGTGGGTCATGCAGTTTGTACTTGCTTAGTGGAAACATAGTAGGCAGCAACTCAGCAGTAGTGGAAATAACAGGTAGATCAGATATCCCAAGTCATGGGCAGTATAATGACAACAGTCTACACCCGTAGATTAAATAAAGAGTTCGGTTTCAGATTGCTTTGATCGATATAAACCTGATGAGGGGACAACGCATGTAATGTTGCGACAACAACAAACATGAGGACAATAGTCCGAATATAAATAATGTAAATCAAAACTTCATAATAATGAACACTATTAATAAGTTTCTTCCAAAGATTTGCGATACCTAAAGCTTAAAATAATTCTTTTAACAAGTGAAAAATCTTTCTTGAAGCTTTTATTTTAGTTTTATTTTAAAGCTAAGGAGTTAAATTTAATATTCCCAATAAACAAAGTATGTTGCTGTGTTTCAAACATAATTTTAATTGTCTGTAAGGCATTTCCGTTTTGAAATCAATATCATTCGCTGATTTTAGCCCGTGTTTTAGTTATCTGTCATAGAAAAGTAATTCTCTGTATTAGAAAATAAATCAGAAATAAAATATATTTTTCTGAAACTTTATTTGATGAATATTAGCTGATCTAAAATTGAATTAATTTGATTTGAAACAAATATTACTCACTTTAAGTTTAAAATATCATATAAATGCAGACGATTGTAGATGTTTATTTTAGGTGTTGACAGGTCGATAGCGTCATTTTCTTGTCAAAATATTTATGTGATTATTAAGTAGACAAAAAAATTAAAAAAGACTAATTATAGAAGTGCGATTAAACGCATTAGTTTAAGCCAGTGTTTTTCAAACTTTTTAAGCAATGGCACACCTTAGAGCAAAATGAAAATACCACAGGACATTTAGCAAAATTTTTAAAGTGTATATATTTAAACGTTATGAAATAAAACAATAGATATCTTAGAAAAATTACACGCAAAAATATATACTTACTTTCTTTCAATATTTCTATTCAACTATTTGTGTAGTTTCTTCAATGAGAAACTTGTGTCTGGTGTTTCTGGCAGTTAAGAAAAAAATTATTGTACACTAGCCTCGTACAATGTTCAACGCAAAAGGCAGTGGATTGATAATAATAGATCTCTGCAAAAACCTCAAATACTGAACTTCATGGAAGAAATGTAATGTTATACGTGTGATGGAATCGTCATGTAGCATTATTCATTTAGGATTCTTAAAAAGTAATGGAACGTTAAATGCACATTTGTTCGACCAACAGTAACAACATGTGCAAAAATGTTTGGTGTAAAAGCACATTGTACTTTATTTACATTATTCGGACGAATGTCCTCATCTTTGTCGCCATATTTATCACAACTATTTAGGATAGGTTCGTCTGAGTAGAATATGTATTCTTTGTAAGAAATCAGTTTGTAGATCAGCTTTCATTGACGTATTCTTGTAAAAAGGGTTTTTTGTCGAGAGTCTAAATGTATTGCTGGTAATTTTTGTTTTTGTTTTTTTTTTTTCAAAAATGTATTGCTGGTATTTTTTCAAAAATGTATTGTTGGTATTTTTATTATAAAATATCTATTTTTATAATGTCAATATTTTGATCCCAGTTTCCAAAATCTGTTACTGGTAATATTTTTTCAAAAAAATGTATTGTTGTTATTAAAACTTATTTTAACACTTTTATAGGGATTTGACCGCAGTTTGGAGGTTAACTATTTACCCATAGCTGGGACCCTAACAGGTGCTACCACTTCGTGTCATGGCGGACCTGGGAACAACAGCAATAAAGAGTTGATTCCACGCTCTTCAAATAATCCCGATCAGAAGCGTTGCTGCCGAATATAGTTTATCTTCATACCAAGGACGTTCAATTCTTCGTTCACAAAGTAAATATTTCTAAAGACAGGATAAAGATTTCCTTATTAAAACATTAGAATTTTTAGTCAAATTTATTTATTTATTTTTTGGCGTTATAATACGAAAGAGTGTATCAATGGTCAACAATTCATGCCAAAGCAATAAGTAATAATAATAATTCTCTTTGCATCGTATTTTCTTATTCAATATACATGATCGCCTATCTCCAGTTATCATACCAGGATGATGTCACACGGTAAAATAATACTGATTAGGAAAGATGTCATCGCGAAAATACTGAAAAGCGCCATTTTAAAAAGGACTGGAGGCATTATTAATTTTGATTGTCCATTGGTATTAAAATCAATAAAAATTTATTAAGATAAAAAGAATTATGACTAAAACTCACATACACACACACACACACACACACACACACACACACACACACATATATATATATATATATATATATATATATATATATATATATATGAGAGACGATTAAATATAGATGAGAGATGATCCGAAAGTAATGCCTGTCATTCATTTTCACGGAAACTACAACAGAAACAATAACAATATCAGGTAGACGCAGATTTAATTAACGGAACCCAAATTTTTAACATAGTCATTTCCACTGGTTATGCATTTTAGACAATCTGCACTGTAAAAATTTTTACACATATTGCTGTCAACCAACGGAAATATTACGCCCCGTATAACTGTCCTCACATCCACTGTTTGGTTTCCGTAAACGTTCAACAAGCTTGAATTAATGTCATTGGATACAATTTTTCCACGTGGAGGAATTTAACATTAAGCTTCTGCTTCATATGCATTTTAATGACAGACGATATTTTACCAGATTGTCATATGCAACAAAAGAAAAAATGTGGGTTATTTTAGTTGGTTCAATCTCTGCTGACGCATTATCAATAACAGCCTCTAACATAATAAAAATTAAGAAGCATTACTTTAGAGGCGACTGTCGTATGTTGAATGCCTCAAGCATAATGAAACTGATATCTACGGGTTAACTCATAAGATTATACCGATTAAATGTCTTGTTTTTTGTTGTTGTTGTTGTTTTTTTTGTTGCTATTTTGTTGTTGTTTTTTTAAAACACCATACTATAAATCTATCAGCTTTGTGGCAGCCTTTTCGCTCTGTCAATGAATTTGTTTCTTGTGTTCATGGCATAGTCCAGGGTGCGGCAGAAAAAAATATCTCACATATACTTCCTAGAAATACTTCCGCATAATGGTATGACATTAAATAGATGTAGACGCGATTGCCACTAATGTATTACCATTATGTGGACGGCATTTCTGGGTGGTACATGTGGAATGTATTTCTGATGAAGTAATGTAACGATAGAAGTAGCTATATAGCTTTGACGAGGTTTTCATACGAAGTCTCGAGTTTAAAAATGAATTCAAATAAAACGTAAATAAAATATTTCATCATATTACTACAAATCTTTTAAACTTTTTCTTGTCTCGTGTCCATATTGCTGCTTATTTATGTATTCATCTAAAATATTCGCTTATTCATGGCTGCAAACTTAACATTAAACTACCAAATATCTTAAGGTACCAACGAGTTATTTTTTTAATATTCTTTATATCCACATACTCATTTTCATTTTCATTTTTCTTCTATATCGTGTTAGCTATCTACTAGAATTTCTTAAAGGATATTTGATGATCCATTGAAAAAAAAAATTCCATTACTACGTATAACATATGTTGCTTTTTATTGCAACATTTAACTGAAGAAATAAAATGTAATAAATAAAGAAGTAAAATATGTATCCACTAGTCTAAACTAATGAGTAAATAGATGCAATAATGAAATTATTTCACTTCTAAATCTCAGGAAAAAAATAAAAGAATTATCTACTTATGAATATTTACTAAAATATTAGATATCATTTTGAAACGCAGACGAGCATAGACAAAATTATAAGTATTTCGCTACATTTAAAAATAGCCAGGAATCGACAATGATGATACATAGGCCAATTGATATTCCATTCGTAAATTAAGAGTTCCCTCCCTTGTTCAGCTGTCGTCTGCCTTTTCAGCTGTTGAAATGAAAATTTAAAAAATAGGTGAACATCAAAATTTCGGTTTTCTATATTTATAACATGACATAATCAAAACTAAATAAACTACGTGTCCAATAACTGACACTAAATATTAACGAATGAGTTTGGCTTTTTTGAAGGTAGAGATTTTGGAATAAAAGCGGTAACTATAGTAAATTTAAAGCTAATGTAACTAAACTTCGATAAAATATTAGTTTACTTAGAATATTTTCCTAATTTTTATGATTACTGTGTAGTTAAAAATTATATAAGGCGCTCGTGTTACATTCGTCAAGTGATTTTACCCGATATGTCACCCGTAGAAAAAAGAAACATAAGTCTATCAAGATAGTTGTCAACATCTAATGCACAAAACCTACCGATGTATTAAAAAGACTTTTCTGTCATTTAAATTTAATATTTGTTTCAAATCAAATTAATAAAACTTTAAATCAGCTAATCTTTTTCAAATAAAGGTTCAGAAAAGTAAATTCTATTTTTCAAATACTTTTTAATAAAGAGAATTACTCTTTGTTGAATGAATTGTACATATTGCTAAAATCAGCCAATTTTAGAAAATTTTAAAAAACAATTTCATTGTAATCAATTTAAAATCGTTTTGAAATACAGTGAAGTATTTGGGTTATTGAAAATCTTAAATTTAATCTATTAGCTTGAAATTAAAACTAAAATAAATACTTCAAGAAAGATTTTTCATTTTTAAAAATTCTTTTTAAACTTTAGTTATCTCTCTTCCTTGGAGGTGTTGGTAAAATGCTTGGTCAACGGCATCTTCCCTGCTATTTTTAGAATTAAATAAACGTTTACATAAACGCCTACAATTAGGATATTTTCGGTGTATGCAGTGTCATGTAAATAGATGACTATTTTTGCATTCTGGTGAAAATAACCCTAATATAACCTGTGAACTCAGAGGTCAACGCAGCCTATCCCATATGATCGGGTCAAGTTAACCCGTTTAGACTAATTTCCAGCACACCACGTAATTCAAGCTGTCTGGCCAGAAATACAACGTATACAGGCAAACAATCGTTAGCATTATAGGAAAATATGGCAATATATTAAGCGTTAGTCTTTCAAAGATGATTGGTCATTAATGACTGATACTATATTTGGACGGGTGTGGATCCTTGAGCAAGTTTTATTATTTATTAGTATCAATGTATTTGATTGCCTGTCTGCTCATATACATCTATGTATCTACTTGTCTCGGTGTGTTTATATCTATGTATGCATATCTCTCTATATGTGTGTGTGTGATTACATAAAAAACGGAAGTAGTTATAAAAAGCAAGAAAATTATATATATGTTCATCATATCTTGAATCAGAATAGTCAAAGCAAGCACATGCAGAAAAGCACTGCACGGCCATTTTGAACTCATCAGCAGTACGCATCCACTGAGAATCGAACTCGGACTGCTCCGAAACGACGCAAGCCTCATACCATTGGCCCAAAGGGGCACCGCGGAAACTGTTACTAGACCTAATATGTCACAACTCATCCTTCCTGGTGGTGATATTATGTAAGCATACAAAACACACAGAACTGAGCCCTGAAGCAACGACTTCCTTCATCGAGTTGTCTTATCCAAAACATTAGAAGCTGAATTGATCCAACAAAGGTTATGATATTGATTAGGGGATTTGGCTAATTTCCATTGTAATTCATCATATCTAGAACCAGCACAATGATATGATACTTGCGTCGTATCTGATCAGTATGGTTTCACCCCTCACAGAAGGCGAAGAATGCGCACTGCTGATGAGTCCCAAAAGGACGAAACGGCCGTACAGTGCTTTTCTGCATGATGATGCGTTGAGTATTACGGTTCTAAACATGATGAATTATTCGAATATATATATATATATATATATATATATATATATATATATATATATATATATATATATCATCCCTCACCGGTAGCACGTCTCAGAATTCCATGCACAATGCAAACTGGAGGTAATGATTAGAGATTAATAGTTTCGTTATATTACATTGAGCACTGTTTTATTAACACCAACACTATATGTGCGATATCACTCTTTCACGTTCTCTCTCTCTCTCTTCTCTCCATACATATATATATATATATATATATATATATATATATATATATATATATATATATATATATATATATGCGTGCGTGCGCACACGCATATATGTTGATGTTATGAGTTACAGCTTAAATTATATGATGGAATTTCACATGTGCGCGCATGATTGGATACGCGCGCATTCCTAGCTTGTATGAAAAAAGGTTATCAGTTATCTCACTTCATTCGACAAAATACATTCACTTCGTTCATGCAATAGTGAGCGCTGGTGCTCAACCGTACAACTAATCTCCATTTCTCGACTTTTCTCGTCCCCCATCGCATCCTTCTTATTAAGTAACCGATCACAAACTCGCTGAGATCCGTTCAAGGAGAGTGGAACATTACATCCCAAAATAAATATAGTGCAATATATTATATTCCACATTATATTCCATCATAGAGGTTTTACTTAATTAGCTATTATGGTTCTCTAACTCTACAAATATTGAATGCATAACTAATTCTAATTTCTATTTTCCAATCTTTACACTATATTAATTTTATCTTATAAATTATCCCCTGTTCTGTCACCCATGAAATAAAAATAATTGTTTGTACGGAAAATAAGGATCTACGTACATGAAATCGGCTTTAAATTAAGTGGCAGCAGAAGAATTATCGTTGAACTTTTAAAAGTTAAGCCTAAACATTAATTCAATATTTAAATGCTTCGATCAATTTTGAGTTCTTCTGTATTTTATTGTTACCAATCGCATCTACTCCTCCCTGGCTATTGTGATGATGGCCAAAACAAGGGTCTTCCACTGGCTTAAATGCCACCCGATTGTGCAGCTTTTAACCTAGTTTATAAATAAAACGGGCACAGCAATTTTGGATACAAAAGTAAGATAGTTAGAGTTACGTCCCTTGAACCATGAAAACAATGATAATGGCTAGTATAATATATTAATATATATTTTAAACCTCGCATACTCTAGCAACCCTGAATCTGAACTCAATGAATATCGTCTCCTGCGCCTAACTTTTGTCGGGCGTTTGAATGAGCGATAAATCATTGAAATCAGACCAGTGGGAGTGGAGGAGTTGCTTGATCACACAGACACACACACACATACACTGTACTTTATATATATATATATATATATATATATATATATATATATGTGTGTGTGTGTGTGTGTGTGTGTGTGTGTGTGTGTGTATGCGTCTTTCATACGAAGACTATTCTACATATATATAGGTATGTGTGTTTGTGTTGTTCTGTAAACACACATGCACACACACGCATATATATATATATATATATATATATATATATATATATATATATAATTAGTGTATACGGAATGAATTCCAATAACCAAAAATTACTATTGCTTTTAAATCGTCCTATACTTGGGTTTTGATTGGTCATTCTAGCTTTTGTAACAACGTTTTCCCCTTACGAAGGATCCTTAATTAATTTGAAACTTTTAAAACCATTTATTTTACATTCAACATCATCACTTGATAAGACACCGAGGGTGTTGAAACAAAATGGCTATTTTTATAGTTATTTTATAACATATTTATGTTATAATTTTTTTTAAATATATAATAATTATATATATATATATATATATATATATATATATATATATATATATATAGAGAGAGAGAGAGAGAGAGAGAGAGAGAGATAATGGATGGGTGAGTGAAGTAACAATTACCTGACTGACGAGACAGACTTGATGAGCATAATTTTCCATTACTACGTCTGTGCTAAAAAACGATTCGACAAAATAGATCGAATGATAAAGATGAAAAGTCGAAAATGTCGAAAGAATTGGTTTTTATCCATCTGTCACTTATTTCATATTTATCTTGACTTAGAAAACTAATTAATATTTTCGAGATGAAAGTGTAAAGAGGTTCGCCTATTACCCGTTTCACCTCCTCCCCTGATTTGATTTCGCCCTTTTTTACTGCATAGGATTGTGTTTACGATTACTTCTAAAGTCTTTCGCATTCTCTTTCACTCTCAGTAGTCCCTTGCATCTTAGTAGCATTATAGCCTTGCTTCGGGTGAATTGATAAAAAATACAATTGGTTTATGGATAAACGAGGAAATATAATGACCCATTTCTGTAGGAAACGCTAAAATTTGTTTTCGTTTCACTATAGCATTGTAACGTTTCAATGAATAAATGTGGAACTTAAAAACCTAAAATTCACTCACAAGGATCATGGCGACTTGTTACATTTTAGATATAGATGAAACGAGTTTTTTCTTTTTTCACTTGCAAATGTGTAATGTTTAATTACAAGAATAAATAGGTTGTCATTTCTCAGTGAAGAATTATTACAAGTCGTTTGCTTATTTTATTTTAATTATTTCCTTCAAATATTATTTGGGAAAAATCTTTCTAAAAAGTGAAAACACACATTTGTCAAAATATTTTTCTCGTACTTTTATAGTTCAAATGTTTATTTTTATTTTTCATTTCTTTCTCAAAGGTTTGAATTTTTTTTTTTATTATAGCTTTCTTTGTTTAACTCGTTCATTTTTCTTTCCCATTCTCATTCTTATCTTTCCCTCTTTTTTAAATTCTTGATCTATTTTTTCCTGACCTCATTTTTTACGTCTTCTCTCGAGATATAAACCGCACAATCCCACTTGTTGCGCAGGGAAATGAATTATGATTTACGTTTTTTGATATGTTTAACATCAGTACACGTGTCACATTATTATGTTTATCTGTGTTGTTTTAAAATGATGTTTTTGCTGATATCTTTTCAGCCTTCTTATTTTATCCAGTCCGTAGAAGAGAATTATTACTTTTACTTTATTTATATATATATATATATATATATATATATATATATATATATATATATATATATATTTGTGTGTGTGTGTGTGTTTGTGTGTGTGTGTGTGTGTTTTTGTTTACTTACCTTTTTCAGCTGAAATGCGTGAATCCGTCCGACGAAATGCTGAGACAAAGTTTCATGGTCATGTGTTAATCACAAGAGACGTGAATGCTATCTGGCTTCTGTTTCAATCCCCGATGGAAATATATGAATGTTATATTTCGATAAAATCTCAACGACCCTTAAAAGTTCTTTTTTTGTGGATTTACAATATATATATATATATATATATATATATATATATATATATATATATATATATATATATATATGTATGTATGAACAATGAAGTCAACACTTAGAAGCGGCAGGCTGTTTCATGCTAGACGCAATCGGTGGCCTGACGATTGCGTCTAGGATGAAACAGCCTGTCGCCTCTAAGTGTTGACTTCAGTGTTCACTTTTTATATTTACACACGCTCTATCTCTGATATTGAGCACTTTATCCCATAAATATAGCAAACCTTAAGATTATATTTCTTCATACATATATATATATATATATATATATATATATATATATATATATATATATATATATATATATATAAATATAAAAGTGAACATAGAAGTCAACACTTAGAGGCGAAGTCTGTTTCATACTAGATGCAATCCTCAGGCCACCTCAGGATTACATCTAGCATGAAACAGACTGTCGCCTCTAAGTGTTGACTTCTATGTTCACTTTTATATTTACACACGCTCTATCTCTGATATTGAGCACTTTATCCCATAAATATAACACATCTTAAGACTATATTTCTTCATATATATATATATATATATATATATATATACATATATAAAATACATTAAAAATGATGACGTGAAAAGCGAAAATACAGTCTTATGCAATTGCAGGACAAAGATAACTGTACTTTAAATGGATTATGTCGTACGGAATGGCTTTTATGTTGCGACAAAGTGGAATGTGAAAATAGTCACATAAAAATACATCGGTTGCACTGAGGGCCATTTCAACAAGAAATGGTATAATCATTCCTCTTCTTTTAGAATCCCGGAATGTAGGTACAACACGAAGCTATCAAGCTGTTATTGAAACTTTAGGGAGAAGCATAACGAAAGTACAAATCTAAAAACTAACATAATAATCACGAATACATGTAAGTTATGCCAAGAAGAGAAACAAGCTATAGCAACGTATGAAGAGATAACTGAATTATTGAATGGGTAGTCAGAGATCATGACCACGTGTAGACACGTTAAGAAGTTCAGCTTGGGGTCATTTGAAGCCGGATAAAATTGTTATGGTCTTAAATGATGATGATATTTCATCATTCTAAAAATAACATTGCTATCAGTGGTGCTAAAAAATAAGGATACTTTATCATACTAAAAATAACCTCGTCATCAGTGATGAGAGAAAATAAGGATATTTCATCATCCTTATCATTATAAAAGCAACTTTCCACCACGAGTAGAGACCAGTAGACATGTAGTAGTAGTACAAAAAAACTGACGACTTTGCCAGCACTCTGTGAAGATCAAAAACAGATGGAACCAAATTCTTCGAACCAAACCATGTCAAACGGCATCCTCACAAACGAAATTTTTGGAACCAAAGCAAGTAAGCACTGATATTTAAACAAACGGGACACTGGGAATATTTTTGCACACACCTTTCTAATATTCTGTAATTTACATAAAAACAAACTAAAAATATTTTTTGTTATTATGTCAACACGTGATTTTTATTGTTAATTATGTTGTATGTTTTAATTCATTTCGTTTTCAGTATGAAAAAGAAAATAGAATTCCTCCTACATGACAAATAATAGTAACGGGGTAATTACTTTACAAACACTCAAGTCAGGATTATTACTACATCAATCCTAACTTACC
>CAHIKZ030000577.1:142500-155000 GCA_903632075.3 Acanthosepion pharaonis | reverse complement strand
AAAGTCCAGCTTTGTTACAAAGATGGCGCTTTGAGTCTAGTAGGATTCAAATAGAGTCCATTAATATTAACTACGTCTAGAGAAAGAAATATCTGATGCGGGAATTTAGACAAATTAAATGCGAATATAGACGAAAAGCTTCTGAAATTATTTAACAGAAAATGGTGTAATATTCAATCAGGATTACACTATGTTTCTTTGAAGACTACGTATAAACTATTACAATTTGTCCGGTAAGTTGTCACATCTATGCCGCATCCGCCATAGATATCTCATCCAGACTGTCATCTATTCCACTCTTTAGACAATTGTCTTAAAGAAAGAATATCAATTTTTTCGATGAAAGCAAAAATATCCCGAGAGAAGTTCTTTGCTCACAAATATAAAAATAAGTATTTATGAATGATTATGTTAGGAAGTAATCTGAGAAAATGGTAGAAAATAATGTAATAAAATGTACAAAATTATTATTTTTTTAAAATTATTTTCTATTTACTTGTTAGATCGAGCCATATTTCCAATCTTTCTTAAGGGTTCCATAGTGTCTAGAATTTTCTTTATATAGATTAAGAAATGTAAAAACATCGACGGTTTTTCGTTAGCAATTTCAGTTAAATTTAGTAGGGTTTGTTGGGGGCTGACATTGAGTCACCTAAGGAAAAAATTACAAGCATGATTTCCTTACAACTCTTGTTAGTGTACGTAAAATCAATAACAAATATGATGCCTTGCGATTGGAGAAAAGATAAAATGGAGTTTCAATGATTAGATTTGATATACTGGCAGCCGAAAAATTTCTTGTAGCTTAATCGGCAAAGGAACTAACGCGAGAGAAATGGATGTGAGTTTGAGTCTCACCAGGGAAATCTGGACAGTGAAAATAAAATGTTACTAAAATCAAGAGAAATAATTAGGATTAAAAAACTTGCCTGTTTTTCTAAGCCTGATTATTACTGCACGTTTTCTATTAAAGCAACTTAAGATGAGTTGAGACTTAGTTTATAATACGCAGAATACTCAAGGATTACAAGTATCCACTCCGAATTGTAAGTACCCTGTTGCTTACCAAGAACATCGGAGACAAGAGAATACATAATAAGAGGTTAAACATGTCTAACCACTTGAGGACGGCATATTAGTGTGTGACGTCATATTGATGCCATGTCTCTTGAAATGTTTTAAGACAATCATTGTCATTAACTTTATTAGCATCGAGAAATTCTTTTAATCACAATTCGATTTGGCGCTAAACCCCAGAAAAGAGAGGACAAGGAATTTATTGTCAACAGCTCCTAAAGGGTTAATAAAGCAAAATAGATCAAGTGTCTTCCTAAGAAACGATTTTTACCCCCTCAAACGTAATCTACGTAATCTATCTATCTATCTATCTATCTATCTATCTATCTATGTCTGTTCATCTATCTAGCTAGCTAGCTAGAAATTTAACCTAGGCTATTCATATGTAACTGTTCATGTCTTTCTCTCTGTGTATCTCTCTATATACATATATACAATAAATCAATTGGTTTATTGAATATTATACCTACAGTTATTTATTGGGCGCTTTTTGGTAGTTCAACTGGACTAAAATAAATTAAATTCTAGTAACTTTTACGTATTTCTAATAGGTGTATTTGAACTGTATTTAGGTATAAAAACATTAAAAAAAAAGATTGTAAAGCTGGTTTAGACATATTGCGGATTATTAGGCTGCTTTTGTCATAATAATAATAATAATAATAATAATAATAATAATAATATATATGTGTTTGTGTGTTTGTGCGTGTATGTATGTATGTATATATGTATGTATGTATGTGTGTGTGTTTACACCCATATATCTCACGCATTTCATTGATCTATCTGTCAGTCTATACTAATTTATATGAATGTACGAGTATATATATATATATATATATATATATATATATTGACCTATTTCAAGTTGCTCATGCCTAACTTTTCTTATCTATATGTTAAATTTATCTTAACCTGTTCAAGTGCATCCCTCTGAGTTTTTATCTATGTCTCCTTCCCTCGTTTTATATATATATATATATATATATATATATATATATATATATATAGATAGATAGATAGATAGATATAGATATATAAAGGCTGTTCCAATAACTTGGAACAATTTTAAACTTAATTCACATTTAAAATCGGTGCACCTTATTGGGACACCCTTTATATATATATATATATATATATATAAACCCCATTTTTTTCAAAAATTTAAAAATAAATATAAATAATAATAATTTTTACCTATCATAATTTTACACAAACCCCACCATACGTATATACATACATGCGAGGAAATATTATTCAGCGGAAAAATATATAATATGACATGTATACATTCACGAGACATTCACGAGACATTTCCGCCACACTTCCAATCTTCAAATTTCAACATTTCAACATACAAATGCGTATGTATAGACACAACACCACCCATATACATACATATGTCATATCCGAAACTGCCCACATATGTTTATATATGTATGAGTCCCGACGGACGACCAAGTATGTATATGTGTCTGCAAACATCGATGTTTGCTTTAGTACGATGACATAAGCGACGAAATTTCCCCCACCACTTCCACAATAACACCAATATACGCAATCTATATAAACCCAAATTTAAAAAAAAAAATAATCAGTTTGTCTGACGATCGCTAAAGCGTGAAACCCAGGGTCAAAACTCAACTCTAACCAAATCTATATAATATAAATATATATATATATATATATATATATATATATATATAAGTATAGGATTGGTGTATACGGCGGAATACATTCCAACAACCAACACATACTATTCTTAAAAGAGTGCTCAATACAGAGTAGAGGAAAAATAATTTATTCGAAAATTATATCATAAATATGTTATAAAATCACTACAAATATAGCCATTTTTTCAGCACTTCAAATGATGCTTTTGAATGTAGAATAAAAAGTTCTATTCTACATCCAACACCATCACTTGATAAGACACCAGATGTGTTGAAACAAACTGTTTACTTTTGTAGTGATTTTATAATTTTTTTCTAATGTTATAATTTTCGAATAAAAGTATATATATATATATATATATATATATATATATATATATATATATATATATACAGTCGGTATTAAGATACCATTATCTAAATAATCATTTCCACCTAATAACATTAAATAGATTTTTCAAACAGTCAATGGATGATAATTATTTTTTATTTAAAAAATTTATCATCTATTGAGTGTTTGAAAAATCCTTTTTAATTTTAATTTTACACGGCGAAAATGATCATTTGCATAATGATATCTTAATTCCTATTGTATGAAATATATTGCTCTGTTTATTATAAAAACATTGAGCTCTATGGGTGAATCAAACATAAACGGCTCAAACACTAATACTCCATGGTTATAATTTATTACATTCGAATCGTAATTACGATCCTATTCATCAGACCTACAAATTCAAAAAGAAATTGGAAAATATAACTCAGGGTATAAAAACAAAATTTTAGTGAGAGTGTATGTGGGGGCGTTGGAAACAAGCGTGAGAGGGTAATGTATAAAAGCTCTAGAGAGAGGGTGTAATAGAAGAAAGAAGAACAGGAAGACCTAAAGCTGAAGGAGAGGATTAAAATTTAACAGAGAGAAGTTTTAAAGAGAGGAGCTAAATAACGGTTTAAATGAGTGAGATACAGATAAATAGGAATTATTTTCAGATGCATAATTCACTACCGATTTGCTGACCTAAAATTAAAATTAAAAAACAGACACCGGAAACGTGTGGATACATTTGTGATGACACAAATAAAAACAATAAAAAATGATATTAAAATCTAGCCAATTCATACTGCCGAGGTATATGTGAAAATTTTCCGTCTGCTTTGCATTACTAAGCTTATGTATACAAGAAAAGAGATGAGAGAGAGGAAAAAAATTATATATATATATTGACCACTATATATATATATATATATATATATATATATATATATATATATATATATATATATATATATATCACTCTTCATATTCATGTATCCTTCTATTTATTCCGGTCTGCTTCTCAATGGGATTTCTGTATAATTCGGAATCTGGTTCAAAACTATTGATTCTCCATGGAGATTGGAATAGATTACCTGTCACAAAGAAATCGTATATAAAGTGTACTTTCAACTATTTCTTATGGTCGAGCAATAAATATTATGGTACTTCTCACATCGAAGAAGACTTTTAAAAAATAAATATATTCTAGTAAACAATAGACTAAAATCACATGCTCCGAATAGGTCACAGTTTTTAAATCACACGAGTTTCAAAAATCAATCTCACTCTCGCAAACATATGCGAAAATACGCAAAAATTGTACTTACACTAGTCAGCCTTAATACTATTTAATTTCTCTCCAGACCATTGCAGGATTATTCTTAGAACAATGTGCCACGCCCTCACTTGTTCTCACGGACAATAAGAGGGAACTCCGCTCCCAGAGAGTTCCTCCCTGCACTTTAGTGTAAAGGTAAATTCACTTTATTTGAAAGAAAATATCCATCACATAACGACCTTGTTAACGAACAGCCATTTTGAATCCCATTAAACCACAAGAGATCTTTGGCAGGTTATATACCACGCCTTGTTTAGATTTAGGCAGTTGCTGTAATTAGATCTTCACTTCACAAAATCACATGCATACATCCTTTCAGAGCCTTCATATTTCTCGCAATTATATACACTAAGACATGACTGAAGGTTTAATTCTCCGCTTACAATTTCAGAATCATTGCCATATATTCTGCAATCATCTCTCACAAAGATGCAGTAGGATCATATGTGGTAAGTCGTGCCAGGATGGTTCTTGGTAATAACTTTATTGGAAACATAGGGCATAAAACGAACTGGATATAAAATATGACCAAATAATTTATATTTATTTATTTGATTTAGATTCAGTCCTTTGATATTCGGTGTATCAAAATGTTTATAAGGCGGATGTTGATCGCAGTCTGGAGAAATATTTCAGTTTAGTCGTGGCTAGTTTTATGCTCAGATCTTGCTAGTAGTAGTAGTAGTCGTCTTAGAAATAGGTCATTGTCAAGGATAAAAATTATAATTAGCAGATGAACTTTTAACTACTTCAATGATGTCTGGTTTCTTTACCGATGACGTCTCTTGTTGTCATTCTCCCAGTGTGTGGAGTTTTGTCAGTTTATATCCCTTTTGACGGGGATCCAGATATTCTGGCGCGAAGTTTCGGCTAACAGCACAAGTTTCTTTGGGTTCATTTTTTGATTGTCTTATTATTATTATATATATATATATATATATATATATATATATATATATATATATATATATCTCCGTCGAATTCGACGTATGAGGGTAACAGATAATTTCCCAGAAACCGACAGCCCGAAACCTGTTTGATTATAGGGCTTATTTTGAAGGGCCAAATAGATTTATAGTCATAAATATAGTATATATATATATATATATATATATATATATAGAAGTTTTGTGTGAAACCTGTCTGGTCCCAATCTGGTCCCGTTTTTTTCGGACGGGTCGTCTTTTCTTTTTTTTTTATTTGAAAATTGCCTTCTCGTTATTTTGAGAGAGACGTATATAGAGAGAAATTTAGAGAGAGACAGAAAGATAAAGAGACGAAAATTTTAAAGAAAAGCGCAAACGTCTTATTTTAATTTTAATTCTTTTTTTATTATTTTTGTTTGTATATTTTTTTTTATATTTTTTTTTATTTTTATCGGGTCTCACTACACTTTTACTGCTTAGAAGAGGAACGTAGTCTAAATGTCAATATTGTCCTCAAATATTATTTAGTCTCAAGTAGATTTTTGCTTTTTGTTGTATTCAACATTCTGAAAATTAAGTTTTCTATTCCCTTTTGTGCTTATTAACTGGGATCATACAGGCATCCGATTCTGAGAAATGGATAAAAAAAAATTCAAAATTGATAGTTGTACAAATAATTTCGTCGTTGATTCTATATACTGAATGCAACAGCAAAATTGTCCAAATCGTGTTACAACAAAATTGTCCAATTGTTAGATTAACCGTTAAACCGTTAGAAATGATTAAAGATATCTTACTGGAATTCTCCTAGGTTTTGATAACACTTTTGGACGCTACTTTGAATAATAAGAATGTATTTAGCTCTAAGATGCCGTAATCTGCTGATCCAATTTTCCTCTCTATGTTCCCTCTTTTAAACTTATTCACCATTCTCTTGATAGTTCTTGAATGAACTTTGAAAATGGAAGCCAGAGTATAAATGTTGTTATCATTACTGAAGGCGTGAAGGATTTTTTTCCTCTCACCAGTTGGGAAGACATAGTGGTGCTGACACATGATTTTAACCTGTTTCCTTTCTAGCTGACATAGTTTGCAAAACCATGAACTGCCATCTTTGAGGAAAATAGGTGACGACCCATGTGTATGTTTGTGTGTAAAATATATTGAATGAATTAGACTGAAGGAAAGAATAAAAGAATGAGAGGTTAAAGAAAGTGAAGAAAAAAGTTGTTTTTTTTTCAGTGATTCTTAAAAAATTGTGTCAAGATGGCTAACTGTCTTATCTGAAATCTTGGACAAAAGAAACTCAATGAGTTTAGTGTTTTTTTTTTTAAATTGTGGGGCGATGGTAGTGAAAACTTAGCATTCGCAGGATATGTTGAAGTCAATAGGAACAGATGAAAACAGCGAATAACAAGTTTGTGTAAATGGTTGGTAGAAGAGAGATTATAAGAGATAACAAAAAAGACAAATATTACTAACAGCTGCAATGGACAGTAAGTTGTGAAGAACCATGACAGCCAACAACCTGAAGGGACACAAGACATAGGTGAAGAAAACTGTTTTTGGCCTGTTTAGGATTCAGAAAGAAAGACACGGAAGACGAAACTAGGATTGAACAAGTATATTGAAATAACAGATATATACAAAGCAAGAGTGTTAGTAATAAGCAGAGAGAAGTGTACGTCCAAACGGTAGGTTAACATTGCGTCTCCGCTCCACAACTGATTCCTCAACGACTCTTGAAATTAGTATTTATGAGAGGAGGAAGAGTTCATTCTACTGTAGGAGGCTTTACCACAACAAAAACAGTCTTCGGCTCTTCTTGGCCTGAGGATGGGAGATCAGTCAACATACCACGTCCAAATGTAGACTCTGAGGCATTTCCTGATTTGTTTGGTTTGGACTGTTTTGTTTTACGGTATATCAAACTAAATGGGTTATCTAATACCGGTAACATTTTTATTGCTGGTAATATGTTTTTTTATTCAAAAATATATTGTTAGTAATATTTTTTTCTAAAATGTATTGCAGGTAATTTTTTTTTTTCAAAATGTATTGCTGGTAATATTAAACCTATTTGTATAATTTCATAGTGTTTTGACCCCTTTTGGGGAGGTTAACTATTTTCCCATAGCTCGGATCCTGACAGGTGCTACCACTCCGGGTCATGGTAGACATTGGAATACTAGCAATTAAAAGGTGGTTCCACACTACACAAAACTTTCTGATCAAACGCTTTTGCTGTCGAATGTAGTTTATCGTCATACCCAGGACGAAGCATATCCTGATGATTGGGAAGTTAATGTACACTCCTAAAAAACTGGATTTTGTATTTGGGATTGTTGAGTATGAAAATTAAATAAATTTGCACATAACATTAGAAGATTTTAACAGCATTTTTGCGCATAAAATCTATTTATTACTTTCTCTCCGATTCGGGAGGTTATATGTACTAATAATAGCTTAGTTTGACATAAGGTAAAATTAATGGGTAGGAGTTTTCGAATTCCTAGGATTGTCTTCACAGGGAAAATCTTTCATACTATAACAATGATTATTCATAAATTTACCTTTGACCTAACTTGCATAACCATGAAATGCCATCAGTGAGGAAAATAGGTGAGGACCCATGTGTATGTTTGTGTGTAAAATATAGTGAATGAATTCGACTGAAGGAAAGAATAAAAGAATGAAAAATTAAAGAAAGTGAAGGAAAACAGTGTTAATATGCCTTATGATAGGAAGATATAATGACAGGAAAATGATGTGCTAGTCTGGCACAAGGATATAAAAGTAATGGATTGGAGCTGAATGATTGTGTTACATTCGTCTTCAAAGGGAGAAGTCATTCCTACTTGAAGCAGGACTTTTACTCTGGCATCAGCGGTGAAATAGAGAGAAGGAACTTGTGCAAGTTGTAGTACGTAAATTTAGTGAATGAACTAGAAAGAAAGAAAGAAAGAAAGAAAGAAAGAAAGAAAGAAAGAAAGAAAGAAAGAATAAAGGCGGAGAAAGAAAGAATAAAGACGGAGAAAGAAAGAAAGGAAGAATAAAGGCGGAGAATGAAAAACAGAAAGAATATAGGTAAAGAAAGAATATAGTTGAAGAAAGAAAGAAACAAAGAATATAGGCGGAGAAAGAAATAATGAACAGAAAGAAAGAAAGAAAGAATAAAGGTAAAGTAAGAAAGGATATAAGTAAATAAAGAAAGAAAGAATAGAAATAAAGAAAGAATACATGTAAAGAAGGAACTAATATAGACAAAGAAAGAAAGAAAGAAAGAAAGGAAGAAAGAAAGAAAGAATGGATGTGTATCTACGAAAAGTGCTGCTAATGATTAAGTATCTGAGTGCAAAGAGAGAAAGGGAAAATGGTGGAAAAATGACATGCTTGTTGCTATGTGTGTGCAATAATAAACAGAGCGATAAAGTGAATCACATGTTTTGTGCAAAAGATATAAATAGTGTGTGTGTGTGTGTGTGTGTGTGTGTGTGTGTGTGTCCACATTTATGAGTATATCTGGCGCCGCCCGATGTAAGCCTCTTTGTTTTGTGATGTCTTGTAGTCATAACAATACGGACTCTGGTTCAAATAAGCAGCAGTCGCGTTTGCGACGATGGTATCGTGTGCAAGCGTTGTAAACATGCGTCATTTGTTTTCAAAACAGAGCTGAGAAACAACGCAGCCAAAAGATCTTGCATTTCACCTGCAATTAAAAGTAAACTAAAATCCAAATAGTGCCAAATAAGGATTTAAAAAAGAATGTGGATACGTCCAAGTAAAAAACAAACGGCAAATTTTGTAGCCTCCATAATATGCCGCGCATAAGTCGACCTAAAACGTTTCTTCAAAATTCAGGATTTGCTATTTCTTTGCCCGATAACTCAAACCTCTTTAACACGCTAGTAATCAAAATTAGAATCTATTCGAATTTATGGGATTAGGAGTTATTATTATTTACATTATTGACGTTGTGGATTATCTCCACATAGCTTCATTAGTTTCGACGAGAAGTCGTTAGAGGACGCTGTTAAGCACCTATAATTATAGGACACTTCCTGTCTTTATCCACTTGTCTCTTTTTTTCTTGTAGCATATAGTAGAAGTTGCAAGGCTAACCGGGGCATTCCCGGCCATGGAGACATCTTCCATCTTAGGAACTGAATTTTTCCACACACATACACGCCTGTATCACCCACATAATTCCTAACTTTATTTACATTATTTGGAATATTGTCCTCATCTTTGTCGCCATATTTATTACGTTTCGGTCGTTGTACGCTCCGGCCTTCTTCAGGTGGTTGGAATATCGAACCCTTTATTCGCTCACTGGGATAGACAGTTCTAGTTCCACGTGTCATGTTTAATGGATGCCAGTTATCAGTTATCTCCTGTTCAGTTCCCTCGGAAGGACACATGGCACAGTGGATAAAGGCGTTAGTAAGATCCAGTGACAAGACCCAAAGAGTGTAAGTTCAATACCTATTTAAGACTGTGGAAAACTTCAACACAACTTCTGTTTATATTTTTGAGATGAGATATTCTAACTATTTACATTGTTCCTACTGTTGTCCTCGCCTTTATTGTCACATTCACGACGTTTCGGCCGTTATACACTCCGGCCTTCTTCAGGATCTGTTTATATTACTGAGATGAGGTATTGTAACTATTTATAGTATTTACATTGTTCTGACTGTTGTCCTCACCTTTATTGTCACGTTTCGGTCGTTATACGCTCCGGCTTTGTTCAGGATCTGTCTATCATACTGAGATGAGGTATTGTAACTTACAGTATTTACCTTGTTCCAATTTTTGTCCTCACCTTTATTGTCATATTCACGACGTTTCGGCTCTTGTACGCTTTGGATTTTTTTTTAATCAATCAAACAACGGTTTCATCTAAAAAGTGACTTGACCCAAGGTGTTGTGAGTTCATTGTACAAAACTCGATGATTTATCAAGGCGAATTAACTAAAACTGAGATACTCAAAGGCGGGATACATTGAATTAGAAGAATCTTCTCCCATGAACTAAATAACGGGTTCGGTTAAAAATTCTAACAAATATGACCTGAAGAAGGCCGCAAGGTACAACGGTCGAATGTCACAGTAACGATGTAGATATCAGTCCGAACAATGTAAATAGTTCAAACCGACTGTTCCACATTTTTATCATAGAATTTTTTAACTATTGTTTACTCAATACATAGAGATTTACTGTGTTATATGAGCGTAAGAAAAGGCAAAAAGTGCAGTTCCTAAGGTTAAGTAGGAAATATAACGGTTAACCCTAGATTTAAAAAAACTCAAAATTATAGTGATTAAGAAAACATCCTGCCTGGAGTCTGTTCCACAACGTAGCAGTCCTTGTGGAAAAGCTGTCCGAATGAAACTTACTTCTTATTAACGGACGTAGGCAATCATGGCTCTCCACTTCCCTCTAATCTTTGTAGCTCTCAATATGTTTTGTCCCCTAGTTACGTCCCCCAGGTCATTTTCTGTCATCCACTTGCTTAAGCCCGCTAGGTGTGTCATGTGTTGCTTTCCCTTGTCTCTCTTTCCCTCTATTCGACCTGTGAGCATCAGATTCTCCAGGCCCTCCTTTCTCATTACGTCTCCCAGAAATGTCAGCTGCCTCTTCTTGATATTACGTATAAGCTTCCTCCTTGTTTGTATCCTCTCCAAAACTTCATCGTTGCTCACGCGCTCGGTCCATGATATCCTTAGAATCCTTCTGTAGAACCACATCTCTGTCGCATCGAGTCTCTTCTTCATCTTTGAGGAGACCGACCCACATTCGCTGCTGTAAAGGAAAACAGATGTCAAGTAGCAGCTCAGTACTATTTTCTTTGTAACCAAAGAGATCCTTCTGCCTCGCAATACTCTGCCCAGATTTTGGAATGCGTCTTTGGCCATCCCAATACGTCTTCGGATCACAATGCCGCACTTACAGTCCTCTGGCAAAACACTTCCGAACCTGCTTGATTTTAATGTCCCCTACCTGAAAATCAATCGCATTTCGGGTTCATCTTTTTTATTAATGACAACGCATTCTATCTTTTTATAGTTTATGCTTAGTCCCTTCTTCTCGCTCTCCTTCACACCATTCTGTAGGAGGTTTGGTAATTCCTTTTCCGTGTCTGTTATCAGTGCCGTTTCCTCTGCGTATCACTTTCTTAAGATTAATCAGCCGATGCTGAATCCCGGTGGGATTTTCAATTCTTTCAGGATTGCCTCGTTGTATAGGTTGAATAAGTCCAGTGAAATATTACAAAATTCTTGGGACATGAAATTACTGCGTTTTTAGTGTTTGCATCTATACGCAAGTGTTTTATATAATGCCCAACATAATAATGCTTGCAGAATTGAATAATTATTTTTATATTCAACTTAAAAGTTGCACTTTTAATGAATGCTTTTATTTATTTTCAATTGTTTTTGTGACCTTTATACATAAAATAGCAGAAAAAGCGTTCAATTAGAATGGAGCAAAAACAGCATCATCTTCAATTACTTTAAAGTACTTTCAATAAAAACATTTTGAATTAATGCAGTTTTGATATAACAGAAGTAGTCTGTATTTATTAAATCAAAGTTAGCCTCGGACATGAATGGTTAAAACAGGCAACACGAAGACCCACTATTACTATAGACAATTACTTTGGAGTTTTTGAAATTCAATTTGTCAGTGTGCTACCAGGGATGTAAAAGAGGATACATTTATAAAAAATGGATACAATTATAAAACAATTGTTAAGTTTGATCAAATTTAGTTGAAAATCAACCAAAAATAAGAAAGAAGCTAGAAAAAATCGCCATTTTCGCAATTTGCGCGGGTTTTCACAATATGAGTGCTCTCAATTATCCCGTTAAATGACTGTTAAACAATCAACTTATTGTTGGCTACATTTCAGGGATGTTTGTATTAGATTGCTGGAAGATTGAGGGAGTTTATAGTATAAAATTTGTGTTGAAATCGATTTGTGTTGAAATCGATTTTTCGTTTTTCGCTGTTTGTCGCTAACCGCTGTTGCGTAGACATAAAAATGAATTATTGTTAAGCTCGTCATGATGTAAGTAATCTACATACCGAGTTTGAACGAAATCGGAGGAAAAAAGTTGAATTTATCGATTTTTGATCGGCTTTATCGATTATTGATTTTTTTT
>CAHIKZ030000577.1:100000-137500 GCA_903632075.3 Acanthosepion pharaonis | reverse complement strand
GGGAAGTGGAAAACCATGGTCGACTACGTCCTGAACGGACAAGGCACATAAACTGAAAAAAATATATATTAATATTTATTTTCATTATATAAGAAGATGTAACATGAAATGACAAACAAAATGCAATACTTTCTCGATTATCCGAAAACTTTCGGACAGGAGATGAAAAATATGTTCAGAAAATTCAAAACCCAGGAAAATTGAATACAGAAATTATCGAAAAATAATGAAGAAAAAAGTAATTTTCGGAAAGAACTTTGACATTTATATTATCAAATAACACTTTCAAAGGCTTCTTCATTGTTTTTATCAGTTAATTCTTTATGGAAAAAAATGCGTCAGTTTTTATCTTGATGGCTAAACTGGCGTATCCCTGCCCCTAATTCCAGATACTGTAGATGTGTTTGTAAAGTTCTAAGCGCAACCAACATTAGTCAAACACCATCGGTGTTTGAAACTCGGCATTGTTGAACTTTGACATGGTCAATATAATTATCATCCCCGCCTCTTCAACATTTCAATCGCGGTTAAAGGTTCAAGAATATCCTGAACAATTCTTCTTTATATGCTGTGTCCCCTCAGTATGCAGCCGATTATGACTCTGCACAACTTCCTATCTCTTGGGTATCTGTCTATATATCTGAGATTAGGTATTATTTACATTATTCTGACTATTGTCCTTATCTTTGTCGCCATATTTATTACAACTTTTCGGCCGTTGTACGCTCCGGCCTTCTTCAGGTAGTTGGAATGTCAAACTGTGGTCCATATAACATCAGGACAAGCTTCAAAAGCTTGATGACACTTCGCAGATATCTCTCCCAAGTAAGACCCCCCCATAGAGGAGAACACGACTAAAGACTGTGTGTACGCTATCCCGTGCAGCTGCGGAAAGGAATATAAAGGAGAGACAGGCCGCCCCCTCAAGGTAAGGCTTCAAGAACACCAAAAAGCTGTAACTCGTGGGGAAGTAGAAAAATCAGGCGTGGCTGACCACATATGGAGAGAGAAGGGAGGTCACCACCCACTGTTGGATTAGGTTGAGATCATAGACAAGGAAAACCATTGGAGATTTTGTAAACTTAAGGAATCAGCACATATGCTAGGCCACAAAAATCATCTGAGCAGACCAAGCATAGAAATGAATACAATATGGGAACCAGTAATAAAGAGTGCCAGAGAAAATCGATAATAACAACAAAAGTTGCAATATGAGCTCTGGTAAAAACATAATGTGATAACACCAAAAAAATGCAATATAAGCACTGGTAAAAATGGTTAATAATACTCAGAAATTCATACACAGATGTCCTCAAGGACACATGGCACAGTGTATAAAGGCGTTGGTTAGATTCAGTGACAGCAGCCGGTTAAGTTAGAGGAGAACTTGGAGAGGGGAATTAACAGGAGATAACTGATAAACATGGCACGTGGAACTAGAACAGTCTACCCCAGTGAGCGAAATAAATGGTTAAGTTTGACATTCCATCCACCAGAAGGCCGGAGCGTACAACGGCCGAAACGTTGTAATAAATATGGCGACAAAGATGAGGACAATAGTCCGAATAATGTAGATAGTGTAAAATATATTTATCGATTTGTACATCCATACTTCAGAAATTCTGCATCTATAAACATATATAAAAACAAATCGAAATTCTTTAAAAATAGTCGGGATCTTCAGAGTTTTATAAGCTTTAAAATATATGATTAGCAATTATAGTTTTAGTTAATAACATTATTCACTAATAAGTATCTCATTGAACTTGAACTTTAAAGATTCAAAAACTTTATAAATTATACAATTTTAAATTGTAAAATTTGTAAAATCTGAAATCTTGCAAAAATTCATTTTTCATAGAATTTTTTTTCTTCAAACAGTATTATCTTTAATACATATAATTCATAAAAGCAATTAAAAGCTTCTCTAATTAAATAATGTCTTAGTTTTATTACGTTTTTTTTTATTTTTTGATTCAGAAAAGTTTTTCTGTAACACCTGGTCATATTTTGCAAAAAAGAAAAATCATTGATTTAATTTCATCAGTAAATTCTGCTTTTAACTTATATAATCGCAAAAAATCATCTCGATGAATTTCTCAAGTTTTCATTAAATTAAGTAAGTTGGATGAAAAACATGTAAAATAAAAAAAAAATCTAATAAAGATTTTGTAATTAGAAAATTTAAAAAATAATGAAATGACCAAAAAATATTTTGATCCCTTCTCTTAATAATAACAACGATTTTGACGATAAAACTATGTTTTCATTACATTTAGAGCATATTTTCACTACGGTATGCTGATTTTTTAGCGATTTCGGGGAGGTACCTACTTAAAATATTTTTAAATCAGATTAGCTTTAAAATATTGTTTTTAATATGCCAAAAAATGATTTTAAATCATATTCACTTGAAAATATTTTTAAATATGTCAAAAATTATGTTTTAAATATTTAAAATATTGTTTGTTTAAAGAAAGCTGAAATCTAAATAAGCACACATGCAATCAGAGAGAAGTGGAAAGAGAGAGGTGGAAAGAGAGAGAGGTGGAAAGAGAAAGGTGGAAAGAGAGAGGTGGAAAGAGAGAGGTGGAAAGAGAGTGGTGGAAAGAGGAAGGTAGATAAAGAGAGGTGGAAAGAGAGTTGTGGAAAGAGAGAGGAGGAGAGAAAGATATGATAATAGAGAGGTGGAAAGAGAGACGTGATAAGTGAGAGGTGGAAAGAGAGAAGTGGAAAGAGAAAGGTGGAAAGAGATAGGTGAAAAGAAACCTAAACCTTTATTATACGCCGGACGGACGACGCACTACACAAGCACGATTCACAGGCTTTTAGTATTATATAGATACTGGAAAATAAATATTAAATCAAGTGCTAGGTCTGCTGCTAGAAAAGGTGGTACACTGTGTCGTGCTGGACAATTTTTGCGCAAACAGAATCTAATGTATATATTTCTAAGTGTACTATTCGTCTTGGTTTTGCATAATGCTGCCACATTTGGTCTGGAGGTCTTGCTATGTATTTAGAGATTCTTGATGAAATTCAAAGAAGAATCTGCAATGTCATTGGTTCTGACCTGGCATCTTTTCAATCTGTCTTTTCTATAAATATTTTCATGATAAATGTTCTGATGAACTTTCCCCTATGCTACCTGGACTTTATGCATTTAAGTGCAGTACTAAATTGGCATCAAATTCTCATTTTACAGTTCAAATGGCTAGATATAAGTTCTATGCTAACAGAACTTCTAGCACTTCACGCCCGTGGAATTATCTCCCTGCTTATTGCTTCTCAATCAAATTTGTTTTTCAAAAATTTAAATACAATGCCAATCGGTATCTACTGTCTTCTTAATTCTTGTTCATTCAATGTTCTTTCTCCTTGATAGAGTTTTTTTTTCCCCCTTCATAGTCTTACGGTTTGGTGTCGGTATTGCCTTGCTTGGGGTGATTAAAAAAGAACAAAATTGAAAAGGAAATCTGGAGATAGAGAAAATAAAAGACTAAGACAGATTAACCTTAAGAAGGAAATCATTCACTAGCAAATTCTTGAGAATTCCTGTCCACTCCTAACGTTTCCTTTCCACTGTCATTCCCACAAGAGATCCACGTGCCTCATCCTCTTAAAAGATAGATCACCCACTTGAGGGACTCACGCTTCTACAACGTGCTTGTTCGAGATAACGATCGAATTGTGACGAATTCCTAGATTTGTCGAGTGTGTACAGTATTTAGCTTACTGAGTCACAGGTTCACCAAGATACCCATTAAGTTCTCATTCAGACGCATGTCGATTGACTTTTCCTTCTTAATGATGTCAAAGAGATGTCAACAAGCTACGAAAAAATACAGAAAAGAAATCCGGTCACCTAAAAACCATATCGAATGTAAACAGCGACTGGGTAGATTTTCGACACTTATTTGTTTAGGTCTAGTCCAACAGGCACGTATAATTGAACCTGATAAAGATCGAAATAGGTTATCAGTTTAAGCACATTGACACAAATCAGTTGAACCGATTTTTCAAGTGTTATTACTATATATATATATATATATATATATATGTGTGTGTGTGTGTGTGTGTGTGTGTGTGTGTGTGTTTGTATATATACATTCATGTATATATGTATGTATAGGCAAATGCTAGAATAATAATTTTAATATTTTAATGATGGAAGAAAAGTACATATATATATATATATATATATATATATATATATATATATATATATATATATATATATATATATATATATATATATATATATGTGTGTGTGTGTGTGTGTGTGTGTAGCACTATCGCAGCCTATTCAATGTTCAATTTCTTTCTCTCCTCAACTAAACTTGTATAAAATCACTCAAAGAAAGCTAGGTAGGTTATCGGTAACCAAACCCAAAAGACGGTTTTTGATGATAGCAGCATTTAATGAAATGTCAATTCATGTCAGAAGTAGGCAATTATATAGAAAAAATATACATAGACGCATTACATCAAAAAAAAGTTTTAACAAAAAACATGAAACGTCAAAAAAAGATTGCCCCAAAGATTATCAGTTAAAACGTAAAATGTGCAGTGGTGATATATATAGACGAAAGCAAATTTAAACTATATTCTTATGAAAGTAACGGCGTTAGCCGGTCATTTGGTACAAGAATAAAACCAAAGTATCGAGAGAAAACTGTATAATCTGGGAGTGAGTGTCTAACGGTTTGAGACTAGGCAAAAAGCAATATGTTACTTTAGTAAAGTACCAACTTTTATAAGATATAGCAGAAGGTAAAATATTCAATGATGAAAAAGTACTTTAGAATATATTGCGGGAAAATACCAAGTTACACTCCAATGGATATATTGCAATATTACAAGACTGGCCTATATAAAACTGTGACCTCCATTCAACGTCAAATTGAGGGCGTAGCCTGTGCCATTGGGAGTCATACTAAGTACTGATTATGTAGAGAAATATATAAATTTAATGTTATATTTTTTCATAATTTTCGCATGCTCAATTTCCAACATCACCGTGCATTCAACTCTGTAGCTCCCTTTGGACTGAGTCAATGTGACGGTAAGAGCTTCCATTTCAGTCCTGAATTATCGTACATACAACTACTAATATAGTTTACATTAAACTGATTGATTATATAAACCGTTGGCTCGTTTGTGTTGCACGCTTTTAGATATACATTATATGTATAAATATAAAAGTGGACAATGAGGTAAGCACTAGAGGCGACAGTCTGTTTCATGTCATATATCCCCACCCACTTTTATATTTACAAACGCTCTATCCCTGATATAGAGAACTTTTGCACATAAATATAGCATAATTTAAAACAATATTTTTATCATATACCGGGTGTAACAACAAAACTGTCCAACTCGTGTTATAACATAATTTTCCATCCATAAAACGTTTAATATTTTAAAAAAAAAACTATTAAACTAATTGAGTTTCTTTTTTCCCGCTTTTCAGGTAAGACAGCCATCTTGACACCATTTGTCGCAAGAATCACTGAAAAATCCTTTGAACTATTCGGCTAGAAAGAGAACAGGATAAAATAGTTTTGTATCAGAGCCACTATCTTCCTGACTGACCAATGGTGAAAGGAAATGGATCCTTCAGGCCTTCAGTAATGGTACCGACATTCATATCTCAAAAGTCCATTCACGAACCATCAAGAGAATGGTGAATGTTTCAAAAGAGAGAACAGTAGAGAGGAAGACTGGATCAGGAGGTCACAACAGGAAGAGTGATCATCATTTCAACTTAGATCTAAAGAGATCAATTAGAAAAGATCCAACTCAATTCATAAGATGTTTGGTACATAAGAGAGGAGTTTCACCTGTGACAGTCCAAAGAGCATTAAAAAAAGATTTGTAAATGAAATCGTACTTGAAACGTGTGATGCAACTTGTTACTCCAAGACAGAAAGTTAAAAGGGTAGAGAGGGTGAAGAAGTTGAAAAATGGTCCTGGAATATATATATATATATATATATATATATATATATATATATATATATATATGACCATTATTTAAGACGCTCATGCGCTTCTGATCCTTAGCTATGATTAATTACTGATGAACATGTCATTAACGTTTATGGTCGATTTCATCACTACTCTTCGGGTAAGCTTGGAGAGTAATTATGCATTTATTGTTCAAAGTAGATTCCTCGGAGAATTCTAAGGAGATATCTTGAATTATTTCTAAGATACATCGGCTCAGAACGTAATTTGATCAATAGACAATTTGCATTTCACATGGTATATATATATATATATATATATATATATATATATATATATATATATATATGTGTGTGTGTGTGTGTGTGTGTGTGTGTATGTATGGGTGTGTGTGTGTGTGTGTGCGTGTGCGTGCGCGCGCGAATGAGACAAAGTGAAAAATATGTGTTCCCTTTGGCTTCTTCAGTTTGAAAAAAGACAAAAATTCATTGTGAGGTAAAAGAACGTCTTGGGATCTCTGAGGATATGTGACCATCTTAGATCAAATCTGTTGCCACAGTTTATCACCTCATATATATGTGTGTGTGTGTGTGTGTGTGTGTGTGTGGATATATGTATGAATAATAATAATAATAATAATAATAATAATAACTCCCTATGTGGCTTATATATGCCAAGGATATTTCAAGATTGCCTAATAGCTATCAACCCCCATATGTATGTATGTGTGTGTGTGTGTTGCGTTTGTGTGTGTTCATGTGGCTGCGTGTGTATGTATGTGTCATGTCTCTGTCTGTGCCCACGTGTGTGTGTGCGCGTGCGTGCGTGTGTGTACAAGTCACAAGCGTAATTGAGATATTGAACAGAATCGTATAAGCACAAAAATCTCAAGAGAGATATTCGTAAGATGGTCCATGTTAACCTGTGGCTTGTGCTGCAATTCTGCTGAGCGAAGCTTATTTACAGTTTCTGGGGAAATAATAATCTGGTGTGGTCAGGCATTTTGAACAAGGTCCAAACGCTCGAATTTTCTGTCATACTTAAATAAATCCTAGGCAACAAGATATTAATATTGGCGAATTGTTGTCAGCCGTGGTTAGGCTAAAGTTACGCAACTAAGGCGTGACTTTTGAACTGAGCTGAACAGACATCCCCGACAATATAAACAAATGTATTTCTCATTATAATTTTAGCCAAAAGTATGTAATATTTTTTTTTCAAAATCCAGTTAATTAATATTTAAAATGTTTATATTTTCAATAAATTTTTGAAAGATTTAAAAACAATTATATTTTCATCAGTTTATTTGTTGAGAGGCACAGCAAGGAACAACGTCTAAATCTAAATCCAATTGGAACGATAAAAAATCTATTTGCTCGGAAAATTTGATTCATTTGGGGAAGAGATTAAAATAATCCATAAGATATATTGGAAGCTAACCGCTTATATATGGATTAAAAATGAATAGAACAATATGCAAAAACGGAAACGGTGTAATGCAGATCTTGTATATAACTAATACGTATGTTTAGTAGTTTATATTATATATATATATATATATATATATATATATATATATATATATATATATATATATATATATATATATATATATCCCTATGAATCCTTTTTTAGCGTATATAGCCACCAGTGTTCTCCGAATTTTTTTAAATTTAAATTGAAACTGAAATTTTTATATTTAAATTTTAAATAAAAGTGTTAGTTTGAACATAAATTTAAATTTAGTTTATAGTACAATTAAATATTAATAATAAGATTAAAAAAAAAACTAGGCAAACGCCACGAGACCCAGCAAAGTAATCCCTATACCGGCCATTTCATTTACACATGATGATTGCCTAGAGCGTGAAACTGTCTTTGTAGAGTATTGTGAATATTTAATAATATATACTTAATAGCTCTGTTATATTGCATTGATTACTGTTTTATATACACCAAAGGATATATATATATATATATATATATATGAAGAAAAATATATACGGAAAAAACAAAACAAAAATCCTTAAATACGATTATGCTGTTTTAATGTTAATATGTCAACGTCTGACGTTTCGGTCTAACAAACCATCTTCAGGACATATTCATTCTTTGTCATTTTGTATGGATAATGTTATATTTATGAATATGTCCTGAAGATGGTTTATTAGACCGAAACGTCAGACGTTGACATATTAACATTAAAACAGCATGATCGTATTTATTTTTGTTTTGTTTTTTCCGTATATATTTTTTCTTCATACTGTCGGATCTATATCCATATATTATATATATATATATATATATATATATATATATATATATATATATATATATATATATATTGTACTCGTTGGAAAAAACTCAGGTAGCTCGACTTGCAGTAGAACAAATCGGTACCCGAGGAAAAATTGGGAATAAAAAAGAAAGTACCAAGAACATTAAAACTATTCGAAAACAATCGTCCAGTGTTTAAGCTCCAAGTCCCCGCCAAAAAAAAAAAAACAAGTAAAAAGACAACTACGTAAAGTGCTCAATACACTAAGTAGGGCAAAGCCATATTTCCTTGACGTTTTTTACGTCATGCGGAATGAAGCGATTACTGATACCTAAAAGAGTTCGTTGCGTCCCGTGAAAGCTGTGGAGTGGAGGTTGTTGCATTGACCAACACAGGTGCGTTGCGCACACCCAGAGTTCGAGCAGCTTTGAGGAAACATGTCGATGGGCTCGCTCAGTGTTGTCTGCTTTATGACTTTAAGATGGGTTTTTATGCAGCCGCATCAAGTCAGCGAATACCATAAGCCTTTGAGAATAATTCTGTCAGTGGACTCAGCGCCATGCATTGTTTCCAGATGTTTAGATCTGGAGATCTGTGTTTTTGTGATAAAACCCGTACTGCCCAGCCACAAATCCTGGATGATGAGGTCCCAAAGGTGACCATAAAGAAGGACAACAGCCATGGTGAGTTTGCCCAACGCTTCCAAGTTTCTGATGAAACAGTAAAACTTCACCTGAATTGCATAGGGAAGATGTACACCACATACCGTCGGAATCCAGCTAGCATCAACATATGGCAGCCTGTTTCTCGCTTCATCCTCGGCATCGCAATATATCTATATTTTGATCGAGTGCTCGCCAGTGACGAAAGATTAGCCCTGCATGACAATCCCAAGCCTGCCAGCCATTTGTTGTCACCACGGGATTCCGTTTCTCACACCACAGGACCACTTCTACACCTACGTAATATTATGTTCTGTATTTAATGGACTAGTTAACAAGTGGTGCACTATGAGCTGCTACCAACGGACCAAACCATCACGGCAGACCTGTACTTGGGGCACTTTGAACGTGTGAACCAGGCAAGGGTGTACTTTTCCTCCTTGACATTGCTAGGACTCATGAGGCCAGAGTAATCATGAGTGCAATACAGCAAGTCGGTTGTGAGACACTGTGCCATCCACCTTGACTCCCAGGATGTTGCGCCAATGGATTACCATATCTTCCATTTCCTGGATCACCACATTTGTTGGATCTCCTTCACAAATGTGGTAGACTTGTGGCAGGCACTCACAGACAACTTTTTTGTCCAAAACACCATGAAAGTATTTATAGAAAAGGCAGAGGGTAGCAACATTACGGCGATGAAGAATGGCAGGACAGGTTCAGTAACACAACGTGTTTATCTTATTAACAAAAACAGTAGTTTTTCGTAAAAACTTTAATATATTGATCACAGGTGAATATATAAGAAAATGTAGAAAATTTTTTTTATTGACATGTTTTGCCAATCAAACAGAGAAACGAACCTTATTCCAATAAATAAAATAAAATGTACTTTTTATCTGATGACGCTCTTTGATTGGCGAAGACGACAAAATAAATGTTTTTTATTGGCCTTATATATTTACCATTTTGTCGGATTTCCATCCAAATTAAAATCTTTTTGATCCTTTCAAAGCATGCATAAATTAATTACAAATAAAAATTGAGTAAACAAGAAATTGTGACATTTTTTATTTCATAAAAATCACGACATAGCTTTATGGCCAGAACATTCAACGTAAATACAATTTCGATGTTATATAAATCAACCCTCGTCTATCAAACAGGATAAATTTCATCTTCCCTAAGAAGCCTCACACTGTGGCCTTATGCCAGACTAAACTAAACATATAAATATATACCAATCTGTTTGTTCAGATATATCTTTCTCTACCGTTATCTATCTATTGTTTCTGTCTCTCTCTTTCCTATTTCTCTCTCTTTCTTTCTCACTGTATATATCTATGACTATCTATCTATCTATCTATCTATCTATCTATCTATATATATATATATATATATATATATATATATATATATATATATGTGTGTGTGTGTGTGTGTGTGTGTGTGTTTGTGTTTGTGTATGTGATTTTTTTTTCATTCTTCTCCACCCCGTGATTTTCTTTCTCGCTATCGGAATCCTTATAAACAAGGTGGCGCCTCTGACGAAAGCGAATTACGTCCGCCGTGCCACGCGCCAACTGGCGAACAGTATTTGAAAACATACCCCAGCGGGACATAGTTTTCACCTCCAGAAGCGTTCGTCGTTTCCGTCTCGTCTCACGCGCCGCGCCCCGACCGTGTCTTTCTCTGTCCGCCTTTTCTGTCTTAACCAAGAACAAGCTTAGTGGATTCTCGCTTCCATATATCCTGTCTTCACAAAGCAGCCTCTTCTCGTGCCCAAATGGAATGCTGATGAGAGCGATTCCAATGTCCTTGATACGAAGAATACAGTTAAATTACTCTTCAGCGAAAGTGGTTTGCCAGGCCTTAGACAAAAATAAGCAAACAAAAAATTACTACTATTTATCTATTTATTATTTTCCTTTCGTTCTTTTCTTTCTTTTTTCTTACTTTTCTTTTCTGTCGTTTTTTTTTATTTCTTGCTCTCAATGATTTTCCTTTTTGTTATCCGTTTTTCTTTCTTTCTCCGACTACCTCGTTTGCCATTTTTTTTCTTTTTATCCAGTTTAGAAAGTAAGTCATCCCACAAATTGTCAACATTGAAAATAATTCACTCGCTAATCCAAAGATCAATAAAAATAGCACTTCCCACTGGTTAAAATTGATCTATATCTTTGATCTATAAAATCTTATTGATACTATTGCTATATATGGTCTGGTGCCCCACGCTGTTCATCCCAAGGTCCTTGGCAAAATCCAGAGACGGGTATACAATAGGTCCTGATCTGGCATCTTGTCTACAGTTACTTCCTCACAGACGTGGTGTGGCTTCGCTCTCTCTTTTCTACAAATATTTTCATGGCAATTGCTCTGACGAGCTATTTTCACTGGTGCCCCGACTGCATGAATTTAAACGTGCTACTAGGTTGGCATCTCGGTCCCACTCTTTTATTGTCGAAACAGTTAAATGTAACCACCTCTTCTACTCCAACAGCTTCTTCTCTCGCACGTCCCGCCAATGGAACCCCCTTCCTCCTACTTACTTCCCTGAGAGCTATAATCTTCAAATATTCAAATGTAATGAGAATCGACATCTTCTGATGCCCTGATCCTGATCCCCGTCCTTCTCTTTATATTTTCCTCAAATCCCCTTCTTCCCTCTTGCTCTCATTCTCTGTAACCTCTTGCGTGCTAATGGAACTCCGTCTCTGCTTAGGATTAAAAAATAATGGTCCATCAAGTCTATTCCTATAAAAAGAAAATATCAATTATTTGGACTGAACGCTTGCAACCCTTTTGCTAAATCTTCTTCTTCTTGTTCTTCCTCTTCTTCTATGTGGTGAGTTCCTTTAGAACGTTGGCGATCACGACTCTCTCCAATTTCCTGTCTTTTGTAGCTCTTAATAAATGTTGCCTTGTTGTTATCTACCCTAAACCCTGTTCCGCCACCCATTTACTTGAGCTCACTAAGTATGTTATGCGTTGGTTTCCTCTACCCCTGTTGCTTCAATCTATCCTGTGAGTATCAAATTTTCCAAGCCCTCTTTCCTCATTATGTGACCTAGAAATTTCAACTGTCTCATCCTCATGTTAAGTATAAGTTTCCTTTTTCTTTCCATTTCCTCTAAAACTTCATCCTTACTTATATTTTCGGCCAATGGTATCGTCAGCATCTTTCTGTAGAACCATATTTCTGTTGCTTCAGGTCGTTTGTTCATCTGTGTGAAGATTGTCCAACATTCACTGCCATATCGGAGGACCAATCCCTTTGAGAATAACAAAAATCCTTTTATTACATATCGAGAATTATATCTCAACTTTCGGCTATAAGCATTCACCTCATGCCAGGTATTGGTAATGCAAATGTTATAAATTTTTATAAATCAATTTATTAGCGTGTATGGAAGTTCCGGTTAAAACCCAGAGCCCAGAATGCATTGTTTCTGTTATGAATGATAAGCAATGTAGAATATACATTTTACAATTGTAGTATCCTTCCGCCCTTACAAATAAATTTAAAAAAAAAATGATACCGGAAATTGTATCGTAGAAGTCTAGATTTCAAGCCTAAAAAGTATTTCCAAAAATAGAGTAGAGATTGACTTATTTTGTGGGTATAAGATGCAAACCTTACCCCTAAGTTATAAACAAGTGGGACAGCCCTCTTAACAATTACTGCACACCATTTACCGTAACATCAGCAGATTGTCACAAATATATCCAAGTAAAAGTTGTATTTAGCAAACATATTTGGCATATTAACACATAAATTAATATAAAATAAAAAAATACTAACTCAAATTCAGTATTCTATAAACGTTAGAGAATACATTGCGTCTTATAGCTGTTTTAAGTGTCGTACTGGTAACTTGTCTTGTTGGTCTGTCCATTGTAAATGTGGCTCATTAAAAGGATGGTAGTCTGCGCTGAGTGTCGCTAGTGTAACGGATTCAGTTTAGCTGCCTGAGATCGGTGGCTTAAATGAAAAGATAATTGTTTTTAAATCTTTCAAAATGGATGAGTTCTAATAGAAATTTTATTGGAAATATAATAATTTTCAATATTAACTGGTTATTTGTTTACATCACTGATGCAAATCACAGATGAGTGACACTGTTTTATAATAACATCCAATAGGTAACAGTGCTATCAAAAATCTACCTAGTATGATGTGCAATCTACAGTATTTTTTTGTTGAATTCAATGTGTTTATCATCAGACCCGAAGAATTTAAAATGTTCGCTTAGTTATCCCGATACAATATACGGATGTGTGTTGTAGATTGTTTGCTATACAATGTATATAGAAATATATTACGGTTAGTGTGTTAATATACAAGTTAGTTAGTGGTGTGACATTATGTAATTTTGGCATAGGTTATCGTATATATTATGCTTTTAAATTCCTTGAGGAACATAGGGCCGCAAGACATCTTTGCGGTTTCTGTAACAAGACAGTTTAAAGTGAGTAGGTTGTTAGAATCGAGTTTTTAATTCAGAGTTGTCCTTCTCCTAGAAGAAAAACATTATTTATATCTTTCCCAAAGGTATTAGCATGTAAGTGAATGTAACGGATTCGACTGGAATTCGAACTCGGCTCTCCACTTCCTCAATGTGAGCCGCTATCCTCTGTAACCTAAATTCATTTACCAGTAGGCGTAAGATTTCGGCTACTAGAAGCCGACCGTGTGTTTGGAGGTCGATCTTCCCGGTGGGTATAGGGCTAACTTAGAATATTGAGTTAACATTCTTGAGGTCGCTGCAATTTACGGCAATTCTCTTCGCTATTTAACGTTTTGGATTTAGGAATTACATTCACTTACATGCTAATACCCTTGAGAAAAGTATGAATCCTCTTCTCCCCCCAGCTATGGGTATAATAGCAGGACAGACCAGGTTTTAGAGCCTTGGATGGCAAATGGTCTACCGCAAAAAGAAATGGCAACCTACTGCGGGAAAAAATATGCCTCGTCAGTCATGTGTCGAAAGATACATGATCGCCTACGCGTGTATCACGCATGGCACATAACTGACTGATTTAACGTATAGTCAAAATGTTTACAACTCTCCTTTGACCACATGACTGGGGACATAAAAAGATGAAAATGTCCCCTTTCGCTTTCTTTACTGACTATGAAGGAAACTGAGAAAACAGTACCGAGGACAATAAAAACAACAGGATTAAATGAAGCAGAATATGTCGACTGACGTGGCATGTTATGGCCGTTTGAAAAACGTGAATTGTCTTTTTATATTTGGGTGATGTCTAAAGTCTTTCATAAATGAAAGAACAACACTCCAAGAATTCCCGAAAGGTACTGAAAAATTCTATAAGAGAATGACTTACACGAAAAGTGCCAGTTCTTTAGAATAGACCCAGACGGTTTAATTCTTACTACAGCGGAAACGCAAGAAACCATTTCCTCTTACTACAGTCTCGATATCACTTCGTGGTTTTTTGGTAATGAATGACAAATTTCACCAGAAAATTATCATTTCATGGATTGAATTTGTTTAGTTACTACACACATGAGTCCTTGGTTTGACGATATACTACATCCCGCAGCAAAACTTCCGATCTGGACATTGGATGTTTTCAGGAGCGTGGAACAACCGCTTAATTGCTTTTGTTCCTAGATCCACTATGACTCGGCTGGTAGCACCTGTTAGAGTTCCAGCTATAGGGAAATTGTGACCTCCCCACCGCAAAAAAAAACCCCCAAAAAATACACTTTGAATCTATAAAGATATATTTTTATAGTAAAATTACCAGCAATGCATTTTTATATAAATAAAATGACTAACAATACAATTTTAAAGCAAATTTTATAGTAGAATTACTAATAATATATTTTATCAAAAAATGACCAACAATATGTCTTATCTGTAGTTGAAAGCATACAATTACATTCAAAATATATTTAGAGAAATCCATAAATTTGTGTTCAAATTATTTAGGTTTCTGCATTAAATAACGCACAGAGGTTGATTTACCGCCAAAAAATCAACCACTCACATAGATGGTAATACTAAGATATTATTGTTTATGCATGTCGAAGAGATGCCATCTGAAATATAGAAAAAAAAATCCTCGCTGAATTATTTATTTACAGTAATGTTCATCCTGCACAAAGATCAAAAGTACCTTGCCGGTCATGTTGAATCGTGCATTATATCCCTGCACAATTTTCTCCATAGCTGAGTCGGTATAAGCGTGCCGAATCTAATAACGGTTTCTCCTGCCAAGAGGTTGGGGGTATAGTTTCGAATCCTGCTGAGGAGCACATATTTTTCTTTAATAGGTTTTATCAAATATTCAGACTGATAGAGGAAAATAAATAAATACACTGTTTAATAAATAAATGGAGCGTCTAAACAAATATTGGTATCCACTAAAAACAACGTTTAATTAACAAAATCTGTCGGATTAATAAATTTGAAAAATCTATTACTTCTTTATATATTAGATTAGCAAATGTTTGTAACATTATATTTATATATTCTCCCAATATACATATTAAAATCAGACTCCAACGGACAATCAGCTTAATGAGCCATATAACAAAACTAATCATCCTAATTCTGATGAATCGAGTGTGCAGCAGAATCAGACCCGAAATAGGACAAGTATTTGTTAAAAGACTTGAACAAGGAAGGCAATATTTATGTTCAGAATCTTATCAGAAAGAGCAATACAAATGCAGAAGGACGGGTACCTGTGTTTTATAGATAACACAAAGAAGTTCGATAAAGTACGCCAGAAATATACTTGTTGGAACTGGCCAGCAACCTTAATATATTTGTGAAAGATATTAGAATAATCAAGAATATATACCGGCAGCAAACTACCTGCATTCGAGCTAGAACATCACCAGGAAAGAGTTTTACCAAATATCAAAAAAAGACGTATCACTTGAGGATTTCCAACAGCAGCACCAACAAAAAATGGTCAGCATATTTAAGCAGACGAGAAAATAGTGATATAAATAAGGTGCTGATATTTAACAATTAGGAAGAAGTTGGTGAGTGACGTCGCATTTAAATTTGTGAAGATTGTAGTTGGCAAAGAAACAATAAACCAATAGAAAAACAATAAACCAATAGAAACTTCCACAGGTGAGAAAAGCAGGAAAAAGAAATTATTAGAATAGAGCCAGATGCGACGTTCTAATAATTCCTTTTCTCGCGCTTCTCACCTGTGCAACTTCCGGTTACTTGATTCCCTGTCATCTATAATCTTCAAAAATTTAAATTCAACGTTAATCATTATCTTCTGTCTTCATGAGTCCTGTTATTTGATTGTTCTTTCTCCTCAATAAAGTTTTCTTATTCTCTTCCACACCCAGTTACACCTTGCATCTTTATGACATTATCGCCTTGCTAGGGGTGAAATTATTAAATAAATTCAGGGCGGGGACACTCTCGTTATAGAAAGAGAGATTACGGTTAGTGGGCTAATTTTTTAAGAAAAATATTTTATAAATGTCAACCAACATTAACGCTAAATCGTCGCTCAATGAATGTCGAAAGTTATCTGGATGGAAAGGGTTAATATCTCAATTATCATTCTACTCGACAAAGTAACAAAAAAAGAAAACAATTTCATCATCATCTAACTTTTCTTTCGTTTTTCCTTCTTCATTTTTCTTTATTAAGACTTTCTCTGTCTTCATCGTTCTTTCTACATTTTTTTTTTAACTTTTTAACCCTTATTCATTCACATTTATTTTCCCCGCCCCCGACTCAAAGCTCGACTGAAATCAAGGATATACTTGAGAAAGATTTAATGAACTCAACCAAAGTCACACGCCTCAGGCGAAGAATAAGGAGAGGCAGGGAAAGGTGGTATGTTGACGAGGTTCAATTTCACTCCTGTTCTCTTCACCCTCACCAGCTGTCGGGACACGCCGGGTTCTGCCTAACCCAAAGGGGCTTACGGGCGGTGGTGACTTTTTGAACCACGCCTCACATCGCCGCCACCATTAACCTCACCCTCATTATCAAAATAATAATAGTAAAAATAATAATTATGTATTATTAATTTACAAGTATTTATATAAAGTAATAATGAAGTTTAAATAATATTCCCGTGAGTGCGTGGGAGGAGGTTGAATAGGCTTTCTGGTTTCCGGGGGAAGAAACGGGTAGTCTTACGTAGAGGTCACGAGTAAGTGCCTGTGTTAATAATAGTAAGAATTACAGCATCGGGCCTGTCTTATCATTGTAAGAGTTACGTTTTTCTTGTGCTAAAGCTCGAACTACGAATAAGAATTTGAACGCAGAAAGACTGTACACTTGGAAGCTTCACGCAAAATATCCTTCTAGTTGTATTAAATCTCTATTTTGTTCATTTACAATTTCACGCAGAAATAACTGTTTGCTGAGAGAATGATGCATCGCATAGCCGTAAACAACTTTGGCTCTAGTAATTATTGGCGGCTCTGTAATAGGGTACTAAATAAGTTTAAGGTCTCTATTCTCCCACCTCTTTCAATCAGTTTGAGGTGTTATCATCCTCTGCTGATATAGCTAAATGCTTTGCCTTTAATTTCTCCTCAAACTCTACTCTTGACTCAACCGGAGTATATTTGCCTAACTTCCCTCTTAGAACTGGTTCACTGTTGAGTTATATGCATATAACCCCTTCCATGCTTTCTGCTATCATCTTTAACCTAGATTCCCATAAAGCATGTGGACCCGATGGTATCCCTGTAAGAATCATTAAGAGCTGTGCTCTCAAACTGGCTCCTGTTCTCTCTAAACTGTATAATAAATGTCACGCTGCCACCTGCTTTGCTGCTTGCTGGAAGTCATCTTCTGTCGTCCCAGTTTTAAGAACTCTGGTGAGCCGTCTGACCCTCCCAACTAGCGTTCTATCTCTTTTTTGGGAAAATCCTAGTGGCTCTAATCAATGTTGAATTGGTTCATCATCTTTCATCGCAGGCCTTTTCGCAGACAAGCAATATGGCTGTCGTTTCTCCATCTCAACTACTGATGTACAGGCAATAATTCAAGTAAATGTCTGTCATTCTCTTGATAAAAATGGTGAAACCCGTGCTGTAGTACTGGACATCTCGAAAGCCTTTGACAGGGTCTGGCATTCAGGTCTTCTCCACAAGGTCAAAACTTACGATGTCTCTGGTCACTTTTTTGAACTGATTTAGTCTTTCCTATCAAATCGTAAAATGGAAGTATTCCTAAACGGCCAATCGTCTAGATCCTTTCGTACTAACGCGGGTGTCCCCAGGATCTCATCCTTGGTCCTAGTCTGTTTTAATTTTCATTAATGACATTCCTGGTGATATCATCTATCAACTTCGTATCTATGCTGAAGACTCAACCATATAATCCTGCCTCGTTAGTAAGGCTGATCAATCCAACAAGCTCAAAATGGCAGCCGATGTCGCAAACGACATCAAGTCTGTCGTTAACTGGTGTAAAAGCTGGCTTATTTATTTTAAGGCGTCCAAAGCGAAATTTCTCTCCATTAATCATCTGAGAGACCACTTGCTGACTTCCATCAGCATGGCTGATGCTAACCTCCAGAAAAGTGACATTGCATCTTCGCGGGTTAACATTCTTCTCAGCTGACAGGAAGTGGAAAGACTATATCGAATCCGTTGCTAGGTCAGCTGCTAAGTCTATCGGTTCATTGTGTCGGGTGAGAAATATTTCTCTCCATAATTTATCTTACATATCTAGAGTATAGCAGGAGCACAAGACCAGGTTACATTTTAAATCGAGAGACAATTCTAAAAATTGTCCATAATTCGATACATGACTGACGAAGCAGATTTTTTCCCACAGTCGGTTGACATTTCTTTCTGTGGTAGACCAGTTGCCATCCAAGGCTATAGAACACGGCCTGTCCTGCTATTTACCCATAGCTGGGGGGAAGTAGGGTATTAGCACGTAAGTGAATGTAATGGATTCGACAGGAATTCGAACTCGGCTCTCCGATTCCTCAGTCCGAGCCGCTATCCATTACTCCACCGTTTTGAATCAATAGTTAGAAAAATCCAAACATAAATGTATTTGTGTTTGTGACCTCGAATGGAAACAGGCAAGGAAAATGTCCTCGTAAAGCCAACAAACATCATTCTAATTTTGACAATATATTATCATATGTATATTAATTGAGCATGTTATCACTTCATGGCTTATAATGATGAGAATAAATAACAAGATGCCAATCGTGATGGTGTCTGGAACATAAACATTTTCAGTGCTCTAACATTGCTTTTACTACGCTTGTAGTAATGTTTGACAAATAAATGAGTCAGTTATCTGCTGGGCGTAATACACGCTTAGGTGATTATGTATCTTTCGATACATGAATGACGAGGTAGATTTTCCCGCAGTAGGTTGCCATTTCTTTCTGCAGTAGACCAGTTGTCATCCACGTCTCTAGAACCAGGTCTGTTCTGCTATTTACTCATAGCTAAGACGAGAAGAAGAGGATTCATACCTTTCCCAAGGGTATTAGCATGTAAGTGAATGTAATGGATTCGATTGAAATTCGAACTCGGCTCTCAGTCCGAGTCACTATTCATTACTCAATATACTTGTGAACGGGTTTGAAGTTAATGTTGAACATATTACCTGTGTTATGAATTCGGAACGTATAAACTTATGAATCCCAGGTTTTAAAATACGAAAGAAAAATGGTGGGTTTCTCTCAGATAGGAACACACGAGCAGGTACTGACGAGCAACAAACAAAAGATTAATATTTATAAATAAATTTCGTATAAAAAAATACAATATGGGAAAAACATGGAATGACAGACGTACAATTAATAAAAGAACAATTAATTTATATTTGATGTCAGGTAAAACGTTTGTTTCAAGAATTTGGATTTCGAAGATTCATAATGACAGACAGACAAAATTGCAGTTGAACGCTCCCAAAAGTTGGTTGTTCTTTCTTCCGCAATGTAAAATATAAGATTCCTGAATAATATTTGTGTTCCGTTTCCCCTCGGTTAATTGGATTTCATCCGAGATTAAAATAAAATGGTTTCTTTGTACTTATCCAAGATCCCCGGAATTAAATTTCCTTATTCCTTACACAACAAGTAATAGAATAGGTTTCTGGGTGTATTTCTTATGGCTCACGATAGAATGATGAGAGCCTATTTTTTCACAAACTGTTGTCGTTGGAGGTCATCGGGAAACTAAAATTACATCACAAAAATCCCACTTGGTGATGTATGTCACGTGAGCGTAGGTGACCGACTCTTACTCATTTTATTAGGAGGTAATTCTGTTTGTTGTCAAGCGACACCAACTTCCTTCCATGCCTTCTCTTAACCGAAAAAACGACGCAGTCCTTATAGGTAGTAAAAAAAAAAAGAAAAGGAGGAGAAGAAAAAAAAGACAGCGCATCTCTTATTAAATTTAATAGTTAACACTGAGGGCCATGTCACACCTGGTAATGCGAAAATCACGCCAGGCTACGCACTTTTTATCAAACTACGAACATTCCTTCCGTATTCCATTGGTAAGAAGCAAGTTCCACTCGAGCAGCTTGTTTCTGCTAAATACTGCTCTATGCAAACGACTCCCAAGAGGATGTTTTCCCGATCACTACAATCTTAAACAGTTCAAGTTTAGTGAAAACTTTTTTTATTTTTCCCACATATCCGCAGAAACTGTGTCTCTAGACTGTAACACTCTATCTCGAGTGGCTCCCGGGTAATCCTCACTGAAAAAATATCCCATCCTCAGGTGGACTTAAATTTCGTTCATTTGGTAATTTCGAAAATGTGAAACAGAATGGCAATCTGAGAATAAAATATAGTTACGATCTCATAACTTTCCAGGAAGAACGCAGGGCGTTTCCAAAAGCAATGACTGAGAATTATAAATCCCCTGGACGAAATAAAGGGTTTCGCTTAAAATTCTCTAAAGGCCGCCGAATACGACAGACGTCTGGGAAAGGCCAGCGTGTACTACGGCAGACATTATCGTTTTGATAGAAACGAAACAACAAATAGCTAATTAAAAGAATACCATATCATTATAACAACTAAGATCAAACAAAACTCGGTAATGTCTACAATTTTCAGTAGAATAATTATCCAAATGCTTTTCAAACAAGTGAACTCATTTGTTCTGTCGACGTTTCAGCCAAACCGTTCTATATCATTCTTCGATCATAAAGTTCATATGAAAGTGAATGTTCGCGTATAGATTGATGTGTCGTAGAAAGAATCGGCCAAAATATTTTGTACAAGCATAAATAAATTGAACAAGCTTAATCAAGTCTTATTTTGTTCGACAATGCATCAAACATTTGCGATTCGTTCAAAAAATCACCCGATAATTTTCCGCAAGATAATTAGCGGGAAACTGTTATTAAACTAAATTAAACATGTAAGAAGTTTTATAGAGTATACTTGAATTTGAAAAAAAATGCATATTATCCTTTTTCTCTCGCTCTCTTAAAACACACGCACACACACATGCATATATAAATAATTATTTTTTCGGAAATTATAACATAAACAGCTTATAAAATCACTACAAAAATAGCCAATTTTTTTTCAACACTTCTGGTGTCTTATCAAGTGATGTTGTTTAATTACATTTGCTCTACTCTGTAATGAGCACTCTTTTAAGAATAGTTTTTGTTGGTTATTAGAATTTATTCCGTATACACCAATCCTATACTTATATATATATATATATATATATATATATATATATATATATATATATATATGATTTCCAAGCATAGCTTAGATGTGGCACAAGGCCGAAAGTAGGGGGGCACCCAGCGAGGATCGAACTGACTACTGTAATTATCCTAACGATACAAGCTCGGTAACCATTACACCGCCTTGATATATATATATATATATATATATATATATATATATATAAGTTGAACGTCAAACTTCGATAATTCTTACGAAATAATGAACCAAATTGTATCTGTCCATAAGGAAATTGTCTAGGATTTATACGCAGACAGCTTCGCGTTATGACCTATATTTTTTTCTTCGGTGAGTTGAATTTAGCGTAGGTCACATTTACTCACGTCAAAGCCCAGAATCATATTTTTTTAAACGTATTCTGCTTTTGAAATTAAATAAATCATTCGCTCGCCATTGGTTTGACATTTAGCTCACTGTCGCAGTTATCATTTCATGTTTTTACCAGAGCTCGTATAGCAATTTTTGTTGTTATTATCGCTTTTCTCTTGCAATCCTTATTACTGGTTCCCATATTGTATTCATTTCTATACATGTTCGGCTCAGGAGATTTTTGTGACATAGAATACTTGTTGATTCCTTAAGTTTACGGATTTTCCAATGGTGTTCTTTGTCTATGATCGCAACCTGATCCCACAGAGGTCGGTGATCTCCCTTTTCTCTCCATATGTGGTCAGCCATGCATGATTTTTCTACTTCCCCTCGTGTTACAGCTTTCTGGTGTTCTTGAAGCCTTACCTTAAGAGGGTGGCCTGTCTCCCCTTTATATTTCTTTCCGCAGCTGCACGCGATGGCATACACACAGTCTTTAGTGTTGTTCTCCTCTATGGGGGAGTCTTACTCGTGAGAGATATCTGTGAAGTGTCGTCAAGTTTTGAAGGTTGTCCGGATGTTATATGGACCGCAGATCCTTTGTAATAAATATGGTGACAAAGATGAGGACAATAGTCCAAATAATGTAAATAGTGTACATAATAAATCATCTCAGAAATATAGACAGATCCATTAGTTCTCATTTTAACTATATATATATATATATATATATATATATATATATATATATATATATATATGGTGCGGTGTATAAATTGTTTCCATTACATATTTTTAATTTCACGCATGCATTTGTTTGTTTTTGGCTTTGTCGAACAGCTCATTGTAGGGTCAGTTGGGCACGGTCTGGAAGAAAAGATGAAATTCACTCCGCCAGAAAATTAGTAACGGCATGTTGTACTGCTTGGCATTCGTATCGAAAGCTCTAATGCAAACATCTCAGAGTGTTTAGGTGTCAATCTGATGATAGTGCAGAGGATTTAGAAAGAGCTGTACGAGTCTAATGGTAATTACGAAGATACGGCACATCGGAAAACACACTCTGATCGTTCTGATAAGAAAAGAATTCTCCAATTTGTTGGTGAGGGCCTTAGACTCAACACGGAAGCCTACATCAAGCGCCTTCGGCAGGTAATGTTATTATGCATCAAGAGTGTGGCTGCAAGAAGACCTTATATCTTACAACCGGACCCTGCGCCATGTCATACAATTAAGAGAACCCAGTCATGACTGTCAGACAATTTCTGCGAACACATCACGCCCTACATCTGGTCACATAACTCCACAGATTGCAACCCTCTTGACTATTACTAACAAAACTCCTTGTCACACCAACAATGGCCTGAAGGCAAGGATTATGACAGCCTTCACCTTACAAATGAAGACCGCCCACAAGAGATTCCGAAGTTATCTCGAGGCTCTCGTTAAAGCCAAAGGCAATTTAATTGAATAGATTTACTCTTTAGTATGCCAAGATAATTTTGAGTAATTTTAGTAAATATATCTGTTAAAATAAGATGTCAATTTTCTTTTCATTTTTGGAATTAATTTAGACGACAATTTATCCATCTCATCTTATGTGTGTGTGTGAGTGTGTGTGTGTGTGTGAGAGAGTTTATTTGTTTGTGACGTATATGTACGATTTCGTGTAAAGATAATGTAAATTATCAGTGTTGTTTTAATTTGTTTATGTTAGTAAACACAAGGAGAATAATGAGTCTTCAGCGATCGTTTGTGTGTTTGCATGTGTGTATGTGTACGTGCTTGTGCGTGTGTGGAAGAGTGTGTGTGTGTGTGTGTGTGTGTGTGTGTACATCAATAGTCATTAGATTATAGATAACAAAAATTGTATTTTACACAACAAATAATTATTTTCAATATAATCGGCTTGCTTTGTCAATGCACTTAGTTCAGCAGAAAATATTAATTAAACAAAACGAATTTTGTAATAATTTGAGATCAAAATTCAGATAATGTCAGTGTGTTAAAATAAGGGTTTCTTGATCAACTCAATGAATCTATTTATCATTCTCCATTTTGGATTAAAGTGGCAATATATTCAACTACCGAATTTTAAAAGATGTCTTTTCTAATTATTTTTATCGTAAGTGTATAATTTAAGAAAGGGACTTGATATTATTGTTGCCAAATTTCACATGTAAATTTTTTGTTTTATTATCATTCAACTGTTCACAGATGGTAACCCGAATTTGGAGGTTAGAACATTTAGCTTGTTTTAAATGCTTTTGAGATTGAAAAAGAAAACAACATTTTAACACATATATTTTATTTCACATTCCTTTGATATCATATTTTTAAATACATCAGCTGCCACGTTTTGATTAAAACGAACCACACACACACACACACACACACACACACACACACACACATATATATATATATATATATATATATATATATATATATAAGCAATTTATGGGATTATTTTCATCGACAGTATTATTACTATAAACTTTATATTCGCTGGATAAATGTGTTTGAGTAGACAGTACTCTTTGTTAGTACAGTTAACAGTGAACTCAATCTTTACCGGCCTACATAAAAAAAGTCGTAAGTAATAAACTGTGCCTCCCGCCAGAAATGGGCAATACAAAGAATAAATGCTCGGTTCCTGTTTGGAAACTAATGTTCCTTAGGAAGACTTTCAATATGTAAGCAGACATTAAGATCACTGCAGAAAAATAGAGATAGCTACCGAAACATAAATAGCAACTGCATATAACTTTTAGATTCACAGACACAAACACACGCACATACATAAACATTATGGTATACCCGCTCGAATTTTTTAACTGGTCCAATCTTTTACATGAAATCGCGAAATAAAAGTAATCCTGAATGGCCACTGTTTCATTTCGTTTCATATTAATGCTGGTGTGCCCAAGGGCTCCATGCTTGGTCCTACTTTGTTTTTAATTTTCATTAATGATCTTCCCCATGGCATCAGCTCTCAACTTGTTATTTTTGCTGATGACACAACCATTTACACCTGTCTCGATAGTAATCTAATCAATTTGATAAGGTCAAAATAGCAGCTGATATCAAAAAAAGATCTTCAGACTATTGAAGCAAATGATGGCTTGTTAACTTTAAAGCAATTAAAACTAAACTGCTCTAGATTAATCATCTGAGTGACCCCTCTCTGTACCCTATCAGCATGGCTGATGCTAACCTCCACAACAGTAACTCTTTGAGCTTTCTTATGCTAAAATCCGTGGCTGGCATGAAGTGGAAAATTATATTGAATCCATTGCTAGATAAGCTGCTAAGAAATTTGGTCACTGTGTTGTACTAACCATTCTCTCTAAAATCTATCTTACATATCTATATGTCTACCATTCACCCATGCTTAGTATATTGTTGCTATATTTGGCTCGGTGCTCCTGCTATTTACCTAGAACTCCTTGATAAAATCCAAAGAAGAATAAACAATTTTATTGTCCCTGTCCTGGCGTCTCGGTGTCAGTCTCTTTTTGACTGTTGTAAGTTTTCTTCCCTGTGCATTTTTTATAAATACTTTCATGGTAATTGTTTTCGTATGAGCTCTACGCTATGGTGCCTAGACTCATTGAATTACGCATTACTAGAATGGCTACGAGTTCCCATCAATTTACAGTTGAGTTGGTAATATGTAGCCGTAAATTCTATGATAACAGTTTCGCACTTCTCGCTTGTAGAACTTACTTCCTGCTCCATATTTTCCACTCAATTGTAATCTGCAAATATTTAAATGCATTATTAATCGCTACTTACTGCCCTCCTAATTACTATTCTTTTTTTTTTGCTTCTGAGCAATATTTCTACTCCTAACTCTTCCACATCCTGTGACCCCTTGTGTCTCAGTGGCTTTACTGCCTCGGTTGGGACGAAATCGATTAAGAAAATATATATATATATATATATATATATACAGAGAGAGAAAGAAAGAAAGAAAGAAAGAATATTTTTAAGTGTTCATCGACACAAGCACTTCCGGTCAGTTCATTAGCCATTTTCAAGGGGTTGGTTGTTAAAATATCTTTCTACGTTTTTTAACATTCTAAGATATATTTTATACAAGTAGTAGTAATTCTAAGATGGATGGGGTTAATAGTAATTTTAATTAATTTTTACTTGGACGACACTTTCAATAAAACATGCATGTATGGGAGGGGAAAATTATCGAATAAATCACATCACGTGAGTCATCCTAATATCTTCGATAGGAATTGTACGTCGTCGAATGTGACTGTATACATACCTAAAAGTAAAATAACAGTGATGTGTTTGTACACACAGACGCGCGCGCACACACGTACACACACACACACACACACTCACAGATATACACACACAGACTTATATTGGGTTGAAAGAAAAAAGATCTTAGCGATTTTAAGTGATTTTTGAAAAATAATATTTAAGTATTTGTACATAGATTGATTCATTGAATATGCGCCATTTTGTTCCGCTATGGTTTTCTATCTTTTTGAGACCATTGTATGGTTTCAACCTCCTAGAACTTGACATATTTCCGGGAGATGAACCGCTATATGTGGCTTTACGGAGTTCAAGAGAAGAGAATTTCTCCCCATTAAGAGAATTTTGTAGGGACTGAAATAAAATATAGTCCGTTGTTGTAAGGACAAGTGGATAAAGCTGATGTTGTTGGATATACTAGCTCAACGGTAACAAATTTCTGGTCGCTTAGCTAAGAGTCGTGTTAAAGCATGTAGCCAATACATACATACAAACATACATACAGGATGTGGAAGAGTCGTTGTCCTGGGGGAAGAAAACATTTTTCGAATTAGCAATTGTCGTACACTTTTCTTTGATTACTCTCTTTAATCGGTTCAAATGAGAACAGAAAGAAACATCAAGCTACGGCGGGAAAATCTTCTGCCTAGTCAATCATGTATCGAAACATCATATATATATCTATATATATATATATATATATATATATATATATAGATTTTTTTGTGTGTGTGTGTGTGTGTATGTGTGTGTGTGTGTTTAAATAATATATGTATGCTTAAGTAATGAATTATATTACTTGTCTCCCAAGCTGGCGTCTCGCTTATGTAAACAGATTTATGATTCATTATTTAAGCATACACACAAATACACATTTTTTTCTTTCGTTTTTGAATCTGATGGAGTCTAGAAAGGTGAAACACGTAATCAAATCTAGTTTCAATGAAAAGTTTTCCATTTGTCGGATTTCTTCAAAACTTTGTCAGGATTCTATTTGCTATTTTAAATAAACACACACGCACATACACACACCCGTGTTCTGTGTGTGCGTGCGTGTGTGTGTGTGTGTGTAATGAAAAAAGCTTATTATCCCTGGAAATTTAATTAAATACATAATTAAGAATAAATGTGATTATAAAAAAGACGAGGGTGTACTGAAATGTTTTAGACCCGACTCACTACCCCAAAATATGACCAAACATCAAAGATGTTTTTGAATTCCTTCCTTTCTGAGTGCATTTGTCGAAAACGTGAAAATTAATTAAAGCCCTGACATGAAATAAGTGCAGTTTTTATTATTTGCATATGTGCTATATTTTGTTCAGTTTAGCGCTTCTTTATTAATGAAGATAAATATTTTGCATATTCAGCTTTAAAAATCAAATTTTGACAAAAAAAATAATTGTGTCTTGTTACATATTTCTAATCTGTTCTTCTATATAAGCAATATGTTCATAGTTAAATTCCTACTTATTCAAATAATCTGTCTTGGGTACGATGATAAATTACATCCAATCGGGAGATTGGTGGTTTTGAGGAGCGTGGAACCAACTCTTAATTGCTGTTGTTTCCTAGACAAGCCTGATCCTGGGTGATAACACCTGTTGGGGACCCAACTATGAATAAATAGTGAGACCCCAAATAAAAATCAACAGTACATTTTTATAGTAAACTAACCAACAATACGTTTTTTTTCATAATAAAATGACCAGTAATATATTTCTATAGCAAAATGATAATAAATCCAAAACTAAAAAGCAGTATAAAATATATTTTTATAATAAAATTGCCAACAATACAATTTTTGTAGTGAAATTACCAGGAATACGTTTATTTTTTTTTTTAAATAAACAACAATATATTTTGTCATCTGCAAACTACAAATATATTTATAAAATAAATATACATTTACCCTGAAAGTATAAAATTATGTACAAATTATCTATAGTTGAAGGTATAAAATTGCGTTCAAAATATTTAGATTTCGGCATTAAATAAACCATAGAAATGTTGATATGCCGCTAAACAATATCAACGAACCAACTTATTCAAATAATGTCATTTACTGCCCTAAAACGAGAATTTATATCAGAATTTGGGAGTAAAGAGATCCATTCTTTAGTGCCACAAGCACAGACCTTTACAGAAAAAACCCACCCTGCTACGTCCGCAGGGTCGAATCACCCTCATTGCCTACGTATTCCAAAGATATTGTGAAAAACTTCTTACCAAAGGAATACGTAGGCAATGAGAAAAACTTCTTACCAAAGGAATACGTAGGCAATGAGGGTGATTCGACCCTGCGGACGTAGCAGGGTGGGTTTTTCTGTAAAGATCTGTGCTTGTGGCACTAAAGAATGGATCTCTTTACTCCCAAATTCTCGTTTTAGGGGAGTAAATGACATTATTTGAATAAGTTGGTTCGTTGATATTCTTTTTTTATTTTATTTTTTTTTTTTACCAAATCACACTTCCATGAATGGTTCCCCGAAAATAACAAATCTAGGGAAAATCGCTATCTATCCACCATAGCCTCGTAATTTTCAAATCCTACTTCCTCTTCATACGTTCATACGACGAATCTCATTCAGTAACGCTTTACTCTTCAGCTTTCTATCCGGTGAACCCCTGTAAAATAATAAATGAATAAATAAAGGAAAATAAAACGTTTTTATTGTAAATTTTGAAAATCTATATCTCTCAAATATTTATATTTGTCCGTTTTGATCATAAAATGAAGTGATTCGATTTGTGTTTTTATTCGCTTATCTATGTAAGTTTATTTAAAGAATAAAGCAAAGATTTCATAACCGATTGCAGACCATTCAATTACGCTGCATCCATGTTTACCAATGGCGATTCTGATTGACATGTTTTTCCCTCCTCTGCGCTACACGATCTTTTCTTTATTCCATGGATTTACGGGTGCCATGCTATAAAACATCACGTCTACACATCAGATTTGAAATAAACAACAATCAAGAGGTTGAAACCAATCAAACTGCCTTCATAACGACAGTTGCACTCATTCCATTTTATGGCATCCGCAAATCCCAGAAATAAAAAAAAAGATCGTGTAGCGCAGACGAGACAAAAAAGCATGTCAATCAGAATCGAAATTTAAATGTTTCCCCATGTGCAATTCCAGCAGAAATTCGAACAGTGCATAAAGAGTCTACTTTACAAGTCGATAACACTTACACGACTTCGCAACTTATTCATAGATAAACAAATAGATGTGGATCAATAGGCATAAGAATATGTAGCGACATAGTGGGAGTACGATACTGGCACGATGGTTCACGTTACTGCTAATAGTTTCTCATCCTATTTTATGGCTCAGTAATTAAGGAGACGTTTGACGTCATCCTAAAATGTGACTGACTTTGTTAGTTGTTAAAAGAACGCAAACAAAAATATGCTCCAATCATCGTCTAAAAATATCCCATTGTATATGCACTCACGCAAAAATAAACACAGCCACATTCATATCATGAGAATAAAGGAAGGAATGAACCAAATCATATTTTTATGTATGAATATGTATAATATGAATTATATATATATATATATATATATATATATATATATATATATATATATATATAGAGAGAGAGAGAGAGAGAGAGAGAGAGAGATAAAGATATATACATTTTTATATAACAAGGAAAATATTGGTGAAAAATGTATGACAAAGTTGAAAAGGTTTCCATTCGCCTGTAATAATTGTAACAAAATATACATAAGAGAAACCTCAAGGAATTTAAATAAGAGATTATATGAACACATAAGGGACATTTTACAAAATAATACGTCAAATGCTTTGGTTACACACCGTAACGAGACTGACCACAATGTTGACATAAAAACAATGTTACTCTGATGTAAGAGAAAACAATATACTACGACGAAAATGTTTAGAGAGTGACTTGAACACAAGGTCATTCACAGCAAATTTGCGCCGTAGCGCCCTAGTTCTTACAACATTTCACCATAGCCGTAGCGCCCTAGTTCTTACAACATTTCACCGTTCCTTACAGAAATTCTATTAGCACAATGTGGGATATCTCATAACAAAAGTGAAGGAGGCCAGAAAAGAAAAAAAGAAAAGAAATAGCATATAAGTGAAATCAGCTAGATCATATTATATATATATATATATATATATATATATATATATATATATATTGATGCATGTTTCATTAAATAACATAGACAAGTTTTGTCTATTTATTTTAAGTTCTTTTGATATTGTCTGATAAGCTTAATAACATTTTCATTGAACGACGAAAGATAATCACCATAGTGATATATGTTTAGATCCAATCTAAGCTTTCGGCTTGCATAAGCCATTATCAAAGATGACAATTACCTTTCAATATATCAAAAAATACACGGACGAAACAATAGTGATAGTCTATTTTAGTTGCATGAAAAATTTCAAAGCAACGACAAAAATCGTGTGTACGAGATGCGGAAACGAAAATCGCGTCGCAGCTCGTGACGTCAGGCATGACCACGCGAGAGTGAAAACGAGAAGTATTAAGTATGGGAAGCAGTTGGTACATTGAAATGTAATTGACATCTTTGATAATGGCATATGTAAACCGAAAGCTTAGATTGGAATTAAGCATTTATCAATATGGGGATTTCCTTTCCTCATCAATGGTAATATTATTAAGCTTATCAAACAATATGAAAGGAACTTACTTAAAATAAATAGAAAAAACTTGTATATATTATTTAATGAAACATGCATCAATGAAAAATTGCTGCCTGAATATACACTATATATATATATATATATATATATGTGTGTGTGTGTGTGTGTGTGTGTGTGTGTGTGTGTGTGTGTACATATATATATATATATAAAAATATATATATATATTAATCGCTTAGGAAAGAAAAGTAAAAGAAAGGAGAAACCGTTTAGAAATTTAACAAGTTTCGTTTTTATTTAAGTTTCTTCAGAAAATGATTTTTTTTTTCTTTTTGGCTTTTTTTCGTTGTTTAATTTGACCTCACTTGTATCTGTCCTGCCAAACAGCGTTCGTGTCTATAATTTATGTTTGCCTATGCCAATTCTAGTTAGTCTCTGAGGGATTCGGCTGATAATTTGTACGGGTGTGTGTGCGCTTGAATCTCTAATCGGCATTTTTATATATGCCTGCTATTAGGTTGGTGCAAAAATAATGTTGTTTTTTGACGTTCAACTTCAAAACTCCTTTCATAATAAACTTTATTAATCGAAATAAGAACCATTAGAATCGACACATTTTTGCCAACGAGAAACAAGTTTATTTATCCCATTAGCATAGAAATCCGGAGTTCTGGAAGCGATGAAGTCATTGAAGGCCGATTCAGCATCATCTCGGCTTTTGAAGCATTTTTTCGCGCAGGAAATTGTCGAGATGCTTGAAAAAGTGATAATCGGTGGGCGACAGGTCAGGTGAATAATGGCGGATGAGGCAGAGTCTCGTCGCCCAATTCATTCAGCTTCTGCAGGGTCAGTTGAGCAACATGCGGGCGAGCGTTGTCCTGGAGGAGAATTGGTCCCTTCATATTGACCAATCTCGGGCACATACGTTGGAGCTTCTGGTGCATTTCGTCAATTTGTCGGCAGTACTTCTCCGCCGTAATCGTTTCGCCCGGATTCAAGAAGTTGTGATGGATGAGACCGGTCGCAGAACACCAAACAGTCACCATGACCTTTTTTTTTTTTGGTGCAATTTCGGCTTCGGTAAGTGTTGTGGAGCTTCTCCGGCATCCAACCACTGTGCCGAACGTCGCCGGTTGTCGTAGAGGATCCACTTCTCATCACACGTCACAATCCGCTCGAGAATTGGGTCGTTTTTGTTGCGCAGAAGGAGCGTAGAAGACACCTCAAAACGACGTTTTTTTTATTATCGTTCAATTCATGCGGCACCCATTTATCCAACTTTTTGACTTCCCTATTTGCTTTAAATGGCGAACGACTGTTGAGTGGTCGACCTCGAGTTCAACAGCAACTTCTCGTGTGGTTTTGCGAGTATCGGCTTCAATTAAGGCTTTCAAATGTTCGTTATAAACCGCAGTCGGCCGGCCGCGACCGTCTTCATCTTCGAGGCTCTCGTCACCATTGAGAAATTTCTTGAACTACCGTTGTGCCACACGTTCGTTAGTGGTTCCTGGGCCAAACGCATTATTGATATCACGAGCTGTCTCGGCAGTTTTTCGGCCTAGTTTGAACTGGAACAAGGAAATCGTGCGGATTTGAATTTTGTCCATGCTGTCGAAAAGCCTGCAAAAAAATGAAAGAAGAGATTGAGAACGGTAACGAATAACGCGATTCGATAGAGCGAAAAGCGCGCTTCAAAATGATATATAACATGGCTATATATATCAATGAATTAATTCAGAAATCATAAATAAAAGTAACATATGTGAAAAAACGACATTATTTTTGCACCAACCTAATAATTGTCCGTCTGTTGACTGGAGGATGTTTTGTGTGAAATTCAAATAATTTAGGTTACACCAGTTGTGATTGGAAGATCTTAGATTCTTTAAGTGTGGATTTTATAAAAATTGGTGATATTACAAAATGTGTTTGACGTGTGTTTATAGATGCCAACATATCAGCAGTCCTGCTAAGTATATTCTACGAAATACATTTTGTTCTTTTCTAATTAGAGTGGCGTTTATTTTAACGATTTTTTTTAAGCATTCAACCCCAAGCAAGGCGGGAAGCCACTAGCACGCAAAGGGTTTCAGAGTAGGAGCGAGAACAAAGAGGAGTGATAGAGGAAAGGATGAAGAGACGGTTAGGGGATAGATCAGGGCATCTGGAGACGTCGATTGACATTACATTTAAATAGTTGGAGTTTATAGTTATCAGGAAAACAAGAAATGGGGAGGGAGTTCCACAGGCGGGACATGAAGCTATTCGAGTAGAAGAGACGGTTACATTTAACAGTTTCAACAGTGAAAGGGTGAGGGCGGGATGCCAGCCTAGTAGAACGCTTAAATCCATGAAGTATGGGAACCAGCGAAAGCAGGTCATCGTAGTTACCGTAAAAGTATTTGTAAAAAAGACAGAGGGAGGCAACGGCACGTCTGTGAGAGAGCAACTGCAGACGAAATGCCAGATCAGGGCCAATTACATTGCATATCCGTCTTTGGATTTTATCAAGGACCTTGAGACAATATATAGCAGCAATACTCCATGCAAGGGCGAATGGTCGATTTGTAGATTTGAAGGATCGACTCCGGCGAGAAAGATTTCCTGGCGCGGCACAGGGAGCCAAAATGATTGTCCCAACGTAGTTCTCTCAAACATATACATGCATACACATTATCAAGCGAATCCGGCAGAGACTAAATAGAATTGTGATACACAAACACACATTTGCCACCAACTGCTTGAGGAGAGTCTTCTCTGCTATTTACCCGTAGCTCGGGCGAAGAAGAAATGGTTTCATATATTTCCCGTTATTTGTACGTAGGTTAATCGAACGAACGCGACTGGAATTCAAACTCGGCTCTCTGATTCCTTAATCAATTACTCCACACACAGTAGTAGGCCGTTAAGCTTACTAATAGGCTGTTAATGTTACTAATAGGCTGTTAAGCTTACTAAGAGGCTGTTAAGTTTACTAATGGGCTGTTAAGCTTACTTATAGACTGTTAAGTTTACTAACAAACTGTTAAGTTTATGAAACTAAACACATTTCTATTGCTGATATTTTAAATTTTCATCTGTGATTATAAGATTGAATTTGATAGAATTACACTAAATATTTGACAAATCTATATGAAACATGAAAAAATGCATGAATATTTTAAGATTAAGTCTTTTTCCCTTTTCACATATTTGAAAATAGATTATTCAAGAACATCCTTTTTTTGTTTATAACCATAAAAATATTTGAAAAATCTGCTGCATTTTCGATACAGTTTTTCGACAAAGAGAAATACTGATATTACACTGCATACTTATAATAAATTTCATTCATGTCAATCACACCATCCGCCTGTTGGAAATCATTTTTACAGCCGCTCCTAGATCGTGGCATGCGATAGCAACAAAAATTGATAATGTTTTTAGCAACTGGTCATATGTGGCTTTTTTAAATCTCACCAAGAAATTTTGCAATCATTATGCCATGAAAAATATTCTGAAAATATACATTTTCTTATTTATTAGTAGAAAATCCCTTATTGATTTTACTTTATTTATTCTTGGGAAATCATAAAAGAGAAAACTTTTTTTTTTTTTTTAATCAGTTCACCTCGAAGCAAGACGATAATGCCACTAAGACGCAAGGGATTACAGAAAGTGAAAGATAATGAAAAAGTGTTAGTAAGAAGAAATTCGCTAGACTTTGAATATAACAATTTGTGCCCTCAACATGTTTTGACTGAACTTTTAACCACTTGATGAACATTGATGAATGTCCTGAAATTTATAAGCCTTGTTAAACCAATGACATTCTCTCCACAGTGTATATAAAAAAACGTGCTGCATAATAAACCCTACATTGCCTTGATAAAGTTTCTCAGAGGACGAAACGCGTCGGCTAATTATAGATATTTCTCGTGTCTCTTTGATACATATATATATATATATATATATATATATATATATATATATATATATATATATATATATATATATATGTGTGTGTGTGTGTGTGTGTGTGTGTGTGTGTGTGTGTGTGTGTGTGTGTATGTATGTATGTATTCTATTATATTCAACTGACAATGACTGTTTAATTTTTTTCTTGTATCTTTCAAATTTTCGCATGTTGTTGCATATTAGGGTTGAAATTCTGAAAAAACTGCCCGAAGTTAATGTCTGTCTTGTTGATTTTATTCAAGCATTTACGACTGTTTCTGTCATTATCAAGAATATAGTTCTATCAATGTGGCAAGCCAGATTCCCTTTGGCTGTATACTAGAAATTCACAGAAAGCTTAAGGATTTGAATCGAACCAAATTGATTTCATATGTAACAGTTAAAGTGGCGGATCATATTTCTTTTTTTCATTGCATATGAAATGAGGTGTTCATAAAATAATTCATATTATCTGGCTTTTGAGTTCTATGAATTAAACTGTTATGCAAACAGTCGCAGACACAGATATACAATGCTGTTGTAAACAATTAACATATAAAAAAAATATATATTTAAATTTCCCTTGGGAGATTGTATCTCCAACAGAAAAAATAATATATATATTGGTCACACCACAACTAAGTTTTCTAGAATGTTGAGTTTTCATTTGAATGATGCATCTATCATCTCTCAGCACTTACAATAGTATTCGTAACTTAGAAAAATTCTCAATGAAAATACATCTATACTTTTTTCATGAAAATAATAAACATAAACTAAAATTCCCTGAAGCTATCTATATTAAAAAATTCAAACCAACCCTTAACGAAATTAATCGTTAATACTGCACAAATGTTTTAAATCGTTTACATAGTTTAGATAGTTTTAAAATATCCATGTTTTAACTAATACTTGACGTTACTAAACCTGTGTGTTTACATCATTAAATTTAAAACTTGTATAGTACACAAGTTTAGAGTTTTTCACTTCACAAATAAAAAATTCAATTTTCAGATGAATACAATTTTGTCTTAAAACAATACTGAACACAACAATTTTGTCTTAGAAAAAAGAAGACCCTGTTGATGACATTATGCTAATGTTGAAAGTACTCGAAATAAAATGAATAAGCATCAACATGGTAACTTTCTGTCTTCCTTTAATAGGCATAATAAAAAAGTTGTCCGTAAATATGAGAGGCTCTTATTAAGAATAGGTAAACAAAACTTGTCTAAATTATTTAATGAGAAATGTTGCTGAAAACATGCTACCAATATATATATATATAATTATATATACATATATACATATACAAATATATATATATATATATATATATATATATATACATATACATATATATATAATTATTTATTTAAAAATATTATTCCAACACGCTACATAAGAGGTCTCATGTTTCAAAACAAGAGCCTAAAACTTCAATATAATTATTTGAATTAAATTGAATTAAAGTAAGCTCTGTTCCATCTTCAAGCGAAATTTTTTTCGGAATAACTTATTTCTGAAATTTACGTGTTTTAATAGCATATTCATAATTGAAATCAAAATTTCCATGGTAACAGCCAGGGCGATTGTTCAAATAGGGAGGTGTGTTGGGTGTTAATAATTTGTATCAGTATAGAGTTACATTCACAGATGTCAAGTCAGGGTAAGGTAGGGGTGTCATCAAATTTTTGCATTGAATAATTCGCTTAAAAATAAGCATACAATAATATAATTTTTATAATCCATAGCCCTAATAAATAGTTTGAATACCCTACAAAAATAGATAACCCTTTATAAGGTCGTCAAAAAACAAATGTTACGGCAGTTTTTATATACACAAACCCTTTCATAAAGAAATAAAATAAAAAAATAGATAAATCTCCATAGACACGTAAACCAGACTGGGCGAAAACATCTTCCGTTTTAAATTTAGACATGAAACATGAGACCTCTTATGTAGCGTGTTGGAATCATATTTTTAAATAAATAATTATATTTATGCTCTACTTTTGTATCGAGCACTATTTTTTTTTTAAATAATAACTAAAATACTAAAGAACTTTGGATTATTTAACTAACCAGTTCTTTCCTATTTTCTATATATTTTCACACACACACACACACACACACACACATATATATATATGCACATTTCATTTAATACGACAGACAAGGTGCGTTTATTTAGTTTTTTATACAATTTCTCTATCGATCTAATATTTGTTTTCTTTTCGGGTGATAAATTATATAAAAACTGTCCGAATGTTTTTTTTTTATCCTAGAGCTTTCGGTTATATATTTAGCCATTTTCAAGGATTATATATTTTGACTGTTAAATAAGAAATAGTTTTTGTATGTATGTTTTATATAATGTTTTCATATTTCAAAACACGGTCAAGATATTGTCTCCATGTTCAAAGTTAATATTATTAAATGTTGTTTTTTTTTTTTGATTTTATTAATAAGGCTTTCATTATTTTTAGCCTTTTTTTGGCTTGTAAAAAGTGCTCGGATAAAAACAACATTCGGACAGTTTTTATATAATTTATCATCCGAAAAGAAAAAAGAAAATTATTAGATCGCAAGAAAAATTGTATAAAAAACTAAATAAAAGCACCTCCTCTGTCGTATCCAATGAAATGTGCATGATAGAAGGATTTCTG
>CAHIKZ030000577.1:15000-97500 GCA_903632075.3 Acanthosepion pharaonis | reverse complement strand
TTTTTTCGAAGCAAATCGTTCATCAAGTGATGCATTTTATGTATCGTTTATTAGTTATTAAATATATTTTACTTTAAATATTTGTTAGGATGTCAATACACTATACGAGGGCTACTGTTACCGTCTAACTCGACACTGTTTGTCACATGGTCGTTTCCTTGCCGAATAAACAGGTTCGCGACCAGACTTTTCTGGTGAGAAGGAGGAATAGATAATTCACAGGATTAAAAATATAAAAACCCGAAGTGTCAAAAAAGTATGGTCCCTCTTGTAGTGTCAAGGGCAATCCAGCACAATAATGCCAGTGGCTGGATCCTTAAATCTGTAGCCGGTGCGTTGCGGACACTGCATCGGTGGGTGGAGCGCTTGTTAGACTGAAGTCTACGGCTAAGCGGATGGTTCTAAGGATGGAATCAACGGCCATGTGCGTATGACCAAGCCGAGCTTCAAGCTAAAGAACATCGGCCGTGAATTGACGTTGAGAGCAATGGGTTTCGCCAGGTCAAACTGTCCAAGACGATACGTATGTGTGAATAACTCACCGTCTTTCAAGGAGCTGCTCACTGACCCTGCGACCACAACTGGTCATGGGACTGATTCTTCTTATTATTATTATGAATCTATTAAGGAACTACCTTACATTTATATTATCGTACTATTTTAAAAATCATAGTTGCCTTAATGAAAATGTAACTTCAGTTTATATTATTGGATAAAATATTTATTACTGAGGTCAGTTTTCGGTGACTGGAACCCGTTAAGACATTATTACCATTGGAAGCTGATTTTCAAAAAAGCAATCCTTTCTAATCATTTCTAACTGGAGAGACTGTAGCAACACAATCTTCATACTTACATTATTTACACTCAGATTATTGTCCTTCTTTGTTGACAGTGTCACAACGTCTAGCCGATTTACTCTCTGGCCTTCATTAAATGCGTGTCAATACGCAATATTGAAATGAACTCTTTATTTAATCTCCAGGAGTAGGCTGTTATAACTCCGCTCTCCATGGCTAGGTCTTTAGTAATACTAATTTAACTTTAACTTTAGTAATACTAATTTATTATTCTCGTTGTTTCCACTTAGTCTAAGTCTGCACGACCCGGCCCAGGAATTGAACTCACAATTGCTGTCACCAATACATTAGCCAACTTATCCCACTTGGATGAATTCTAACATAAAATAAAACCAGTTAAAATTGAAGGTGAGGAAAACCCGATGTGAATATCCATCAGGTACAGATGTTTACATATCGAGAAATTGTTTCAACACAGGATGGCTAATGTCACTCCGAAATTGTGATAGACGACTGCCTAAAAATAAACAAAATACTATGAAACAGGATAATTTTCGTTAAAAACACACACAAGAGAATACTAAAATGTTATGTATTAATAATCGTTCTTATATGGCAGTATATGCTAGAGAATTTCCGCACGGGTCATGAGATGATATGAGATAGCAAAAACGTGATTCTACAGAAAAATGTTAAGAAAATCGTAAAAATGAGCGAGTAAGCAAGGAGGAAGTTATAAGGAAAAAAAGAATAGAAAAAGCGTTTAGAATCAGTAAAGAGGGAGTGGAAAGTTCTGGCAAAGAAAGAAGGCTTAGTAGATTTAACACTCACAAGAAATATCGAAAGCAAGAAGGTCAAGAGTAATAGTGAGTAACCTACCTAAGGCGCTTTTTTTGAATGAATGACAGGACAATGTGTGGTAGATGCAGGTAAACAGCAAACGTTGCTAAAAGCTACAAAAGATAGGAAGATATGGAGAGGTAAGATCGCTTACATCCTGAAGGTACACAAAACAGAGGAGGGTATTTCCCTGGGATTAATTTGCACTTCAAAGTGAATTTTAACGAACTGTCTAGGTAGAAGGTGGTGTATGTGATATGTTCCATTTTTACCTTACGTTCAAGACAGATGTTTGAATCAGGATAAGATAATTTAATTTTAAAAATCTGTCCGTTATTTTTTATTAGAAGAAAATTTACGAACAAAAAAGAAACAAGAACAGAAGTCACCCTGTCCTGTATAAAAACAGATTTTATGAAATCTCTGTAAATGAAACGATATTGCAGCAGACAAACAGTGGTCAGAAATCAGGTCTGATTCCTAATTTCATTCAATAGAAATGCATATATATATATATATATATATATATATATATATATATATATATATATATATATTAAAATTTATAACATAAATATGTTATAAAATCACTACAAAAATAACCATTTTGTTTCAACACTTTTGGTCTCTTATCAAGTGATGATGTTGAATGTAGATTGTAGAATAAAGGTTTTAAAAGGTTCAAATCAACTAATAACCCCTCATTTCAGCTCATGTAACAGCGTTTCCCCTAACGATATTTATGTTATAATTTTTAAATATTTATATTCGCTCTACTCTATATTGAGCGCTCTTTTAAGAATATTAATTGCTGGTTATTGAATTTTTTCGGTATCCACCAATCATACACTTATATATATATATATATATATATATATATATATATATATATATATAGTGTGTGTGTGTGTGTGTGTGTGTGTGTGTGTGTGCGTATGCGCGTGTCAAAAATACATTTACAAACTTTGAAGACGCGTGCCTTACACCAAAGCAAAGACAAAAGTCCACAAATCCTTAATTTTCGTGTTATTAAGAATTTTACGGTAGATGTTGCTGCGTTGCCATTTAGACTAGGTTACATTTGTAATTCGTGTATATTTGTGGCTAGTCTGTCTTCGACGTATAACGTATAGTAGTAAATTAACTGGGAAATGAACGTTTAACATGGTAGGCTATTAATATCGTGAGAAGGCAGATATGATTTTTACTTACGGCCGAGCAAATAGGAATAAATGCGAGGCTGTATGGCTGTATTAGATTGCGCTTCTACACTGAAAGGAGCTGAGTCATACGAAATTTGTTCCTGTTTATAGTCGCGTGGCACCACAAACTATATAGATCGACGAAGAGCGAGATTCGCTTATAGGCCTGGCCAGGAAGAACACATTCTACAGGGTGTCGGAGACGATCCAGACATAAACACACGTCAAGTGACCCTAGCATGTACATCTCATAGTACCATATGAAGGGTAATTCAAGATCTGTTCCTGTACCCGTATCATTTTGCAACGTGTGCAGGATCATCTGCCCTCTGATCAATCACCGCAGGAGAACCTTTGCCGATAGTTTATTGTGCAAACTGCCGATTCGTTGTTACTTCAGTCATGTTAAAGAATGAGGCAATATTTACAAGTGGTGAAATAACAAATTTACACAACCAACACTTCTGGGCCGATAGGACTCTTCATGATACAATACAGGCTAGACATCAGCATCCGTTTACGATTAATGTGTCGTCTGGAATTGTAAGAAACTGGTTGGTACGTATGTTCTCGCGTCACGTCTTACAGGGACTTTATTTTTGACACGCTTCCAGACCAGCAAGAGGATGTACCCTTGCTAATACGAAGACGCATGTGGTTCATGCATAATCGGGTTCCAGCACATTCTAGTCACATTGTTCACGACACACTAGCTGACATCTGCCATGAAAGATGGATAAATAGGTGGAGTCCAGTTCCATGGCCTACACGTTCCGCGGCCTCAATCTTTCGAAATTCTATCTGTAGGGGCCACCTATAAAATTAGGTCTATTCAGCAAACATTGATAATATAGAGACTCTTCATCAGTGTTTCATGGAGGATGCGAAATCATTCGATACTGTGTGGGAGTGTAAGAAAAGTTCCGCCAGTCAATCATTAGACAGGTACATAGAAGTAAGTTGCATTACGGGGTGAGGAAACAACTATATAATTTTTTAACTATAAATCTTAGCTCTGTTATTTTACTTCAAAAATATTTTATCACTACCTGTATGTATATGTATATATATATATATATATATATATATATCTGTACATTCATAACTGCTCTGGCGTATCAAATGTAAACAAATGACGTCATATATTAAGAAATGGACAAAGTACGACAATTTATTTATTAAAGACATTTTTAAAGAGCAGTTATGAATGTTCGAGATTCATGGAAGATTGAAGTTTATAAGCAGTAAATTCGACCTTGTCTACCGAACGCTCCTTTGTGGCCGATCGGTAAGGCACGTCAGCGTAAATGACGGTTCCGTATAGGATGCAAGTTCGAATCCTGTCAAAGGACGAATATTTTCGATGAAAATTTCTCGGACATTCAGGCCGGTAAATGTTATTTAATACTGTTTATTATAAACAGAGCATTTACTTAAATACTTGTATCTATAAAAAAAGAACGTTAGACATAAAAATGTCTTTAATAAATAAATTGTCGGACTTTGTCCATTTCTTAATATATATATATACGCGCACACACACATATATATATATATATCATTTTAAAGATTATTTTAGTGGATACTCGTGTTCCAGTAGACGTTCGGCTTATTTATTAAATAGTATATTTTTTTTTTTATTTTCGTCTACCGGCCTGAATGTTTGAACATTTGTTATGAGTTGCTGTTTGGAGGTTCAGCGATGGCCTTTTGGACATTTATTTATATGGACATTTTAACAAGCTTTAGTGTCAGGAATCCGCCCCCTAATTTTTGTAAAATATATTTTGCATGGCATTTTGGATTGTGTATTTAAAAGCGTCTATCATAAACTTTAAACTTAAAAACAAAGGATTTGTTTATATGAACATTTGAACTTGTTTTGATGTGAGGAACTCGACCCCAAAGTACTTCTGACATATATATATATATTTATATATATATATATATATATATATATATATATATATATATATATATATGAAGAGGAATTATATATATATATATATATATATATATATATATATATATGAAGAAGAATTATATATGTATATGTGTATGTGTTTGTGTGTGTTTTTGAAGAAGAATTATATAAGCATCTGATGATTACGCTGTGCATGAAAATTTAAGTAGAATCAAGGGGTGAGGTAACAGCTATATAATTTTTTTTTTTAAATATAAATCTTAGCTCTGTTATTTTACATCGAAAATGTTTTATTACTAACTGTAATATATATATATATATATATATATATATATCACTTTAAACATTACTTTTATTGGATACTCGTGTTTCAGTAGACGTTCCGCTTATTTATTAAATAGTATATTTATTTATTTATTTTCGTCTACCGGCCTGAATGTTTGAGAAGTCTTATTAAAGAAAATGGCGTTCACCTGCAGGATTACTAACCCGATTCTTCTTGGGCAGATTCAGGCTACCGTTAAGTCCGGTACACTCTAACCAAGTAAGCCACATAGAACCAGCCGATCAGGCAAGGCCAAAATTGTGCCTTTAAGCGAATCTTCCCTCGTCATAGAACTGCGTAAATCTTCTTTCATATCTGCACAGATTTGTATCGAAACGTAAACAAATGAATTTTTCTAAAGAAGGTCACGACAGATTTTCTATTACTTAAAAACTTATTTTTAGTGGAGACGCGTTCTGTGTCGACTCTCCGTTTATTTATTAAACAGTGTATTTAATTTCGTCTACCGGTGCCATACGTTTTGTGGCAGCATTTTTTTAATTGATACCTTCATTAAAAAGAAGTCATTAATTGATTAAAACATAAGCTAACTGTTCTTGTATGCGTACATTGTTTGAAGTCAATGATTGCTAATGAATATGGGAGAATAAATGGTAAAAGCCATGGAATATGTAGATATTACCCGAATCATTATTCAGAGATTCAGGGAGGCACTAAACCAGCAGTTTGCAATCTTAGTTACACATGCAACTTTTTTACTCTAAATTTTTTTGGTGGAGCACATAAAAATTCGATTTAAAAAAAAAAAGCTTATTTTATTTTTTACTAACAGATAAGTTTAGGTAATGTATTATAGAAATAGTAAATGTATATTCTTTATTTTGAAGTAAAACTAATTTAATGAAAATAAACTTGTATTTATCAACTAAATTCTATGGAACTTTTATGTACACGAGAAAAATAGCACATAAAAAACTATTTTAGAATATGTGAGTAATTAATAAATTTTTAAAAAATACAGATCTATTCAATGTGATCCATATGATTCACGCTGCTCTTAAAAAATTTTTATACTCGGATCCATCGATGTCAATGACATAAATATTAATAGCATAAAATATTAATATATTAATATAAATTAATTAATTAATGTACTAATAGACACGATATTTTTTTTAAGCATTAAGCCCGAGCAAGGCGTGAAGCCACTAGGATGCATGGGGTTGCAGAAGATTTGGAGCGAGAGCAGATAGGAGTGATAGAAGAAAGGATGAGGAGAGGGATAATGGGTAGATCAAGGTAACTGAAGGTGTCGATTGACATTACATTTGAATAGTTGGAGATTATAGCTCTCAGGGAAACAGTAATTGGGAAGGGTGTTCCACAGGTGAGAGGTGCGAGGTATGAAGCTATTGGAGTAGAAGAGACGACTACATTTAAAAGTTTCTACAGTGTAAGGGTGGGAGCGGGATGTGAAAATGGGTGATCTGTCTAAGATCACCGATTTTCACAATATCGTGTCTATTGCTACATTTATTAACTCATATTAATATATTACTATTTTATTCTATTAATATTTATTCTCGTTTTCTGCTAGCTTTAGAGTTGTCTTTCTATTTTTAGTATTTTAATATAATATAGATTACTTTAGGAATTCAACCGTTCAGAAGCGAAATTGCTCCATGGACCACTATAATATTACCGTGAGCCCCTCCCCTTTACTATATTTGTGTAATCCCGAGTAATTTTACATGGACCCCTAGAGACCATATGTTGAGAGCCAATACACTAAATTCCTCACAAACACCACAGCCTTAGAGAGATAAAAAAAAAAACTTTTGACAAGGTGTGGCACGGGTTGAGGGTGCAACTTAATCTATCGTTTTATGGCATCTCTGGAAAGGCTTTCTCAGTTATCATGTCCTTAAAGGGTACGTCCCGAAAGGTCGTTGACAATGCCCAGTCATCGAAAGCCCACGAGATCAATGTTGGCCTTCTTTGGCGTTTTCCACTCGGCCCTACTCTCCTTTTTTCTCTATATTAATGATCTGCATAGGAACGTACTCCGATATTTAAGGAATATCTATACAGAAGACATCTTCAAAATTATGGATGACTAAAACCTAGCAGCTAATCTCTTTCTTGTGACCTAGCCCGGATGTGCCAATTAGGAAAGGACTTGTTTGTAAAATTCAATATAACCACATCAAAACTAGTATATCTAACCCCCACAGAGCAGACCATGAACATTCTCATGGTGGATGGGTGCTTTTTAGAGTGTCTCCTGGTTTTGAACTTCTACTGGGATTCAAGTTCAACCCAGACCACAAGTGGAAGCTCATATATACGATCTATTTCTAAAAATTGTCGGTAAAATGATTGGTTCATTGTTCCGGTCCAGAAAGTATCTGACTATTCCTTGTCTATTCTCTTTTTACCAAAGTTAGATCAGACCAAATATGCATTATTACTGCCATATCTGGGCTGGTGCTGATCAGTCTATGTTTGTCTGTCTTGATAGAGTTCAAAAGGATCTACACATTATTGTGGGTAATGAATTATTTCCCACACTACAACCCCTTTCCCACAGACGTAATGTTGTTAATCTCTCGCTAATATATCGCTATTTCTTTGCCAAACATTCCAACAATTTATGTCAGTTGGTTCTACCAGCAGTGACCTTCTCAGCTAGGACCAGGCCATGTCACATAAACAAGTGTGTGTCATCTGCAATCCCTTCGTATTTCATTAATAAGAAGTAAATTCCATTTTGACAGCTTATTCCTGAGAACTGTTGTTTTGAGAAAGCGACTCTCAGTAGGATGTTATCCCGATCTCTTGAACTCTTCAAGTCTTCGCTTGATCATTATCTTTCTGACATAACTTCATGTACTGCACTTTTTGCCTTATCTTACGTTCATATAACACCACATAATGCTCATCTGCATGGAGTGAATCTTGGGTCTTGTATTGGGTGATATTGTTATCAAAAGTTTGTAGTCGAGTGCTTCCAAACTTACTTTTACCCATTTTCAATGTCGGCTTTCCCATATTCAAACATTTAAATTTCGGCTTCGCCATTATACTTTTAGCATATGTTTAGCGTGTGAGATTTTCATTAAGTCACAGTGTTGTCAGTTGAAACTTTTGTTGTATATACATTCTTTAAAGTATAAATCTCTGGCCGAGTTTTTTTTTTTTTACTATTTGATTATAGAAAAGGCAACATCAACATGAACCCTTATCTAGAAAATTACCTGAAGATTAGTTAAGAAGTTTCGATAACAAATATTCAGACAATATCTGCTCATTGGACTCAACAAAGATACTTACTTTGTATGCTTGCAAGAAAAGTTAGCAACAAAAATAATATAATTTCGCATAATTTTAAATGCAAGATATGTCAATATTTTTATTGTAGCTATGTATTTCATTCAAATATACGCTAATCCTGGGTATGATGATAAATTGCATCCGGCAGCAAGGCTTCTGATCGTGAGGTTTTGAGGAGAGTGGATACACTTCTTAATTGCTGTCGTTCGCAGATCAACCTGACCCGCGGTGATAGCACCTGATAGGGTCCCAGCTATGCCTAAATAATGAACCCCAAACAAAAATTAAAACACTAGGAATTCATAAAAAAATACATTTTATAGTAAAAATACCAGTAATATATATTCTCTAGTGAAATCACCAACAGTAATAAAAACATAAAGTACATTTTTATAGTAAAATGACAAATTAAAATATTTTATAGAAAAAATTGAAACAATTTGTTATGAGTGATCCCATTTCTTTTAAGGAGAAACATGTTTTCAACCCTTTGATTTGATTTTGTAATTTATTTGAGTAAAATGCGATTATGTAATTAGGATTTAATAATGAATTCTCGTTCTCTTGGATTACATATGAAGTTTGAATTTACATATATTTCTGCGTTAAATAACCTATAGAGGTGTTGATATGCCACTAAACAAAAACAATGGTGAAACAATGTTTGACTTTACTAGACGCAAATTTGCTATAGATGATCTAGCGATTAGAGCACTTTCTATATATTTTTGATTCAGTAAATTGATTTCTCTTTTAACTAGAGTAGCTTTGGTTTGGTTTGATTTGTTTTACGGCATATCAAGCTGAATGCTTTTTTTTTTAATGCCGACGAGATTTTTATTGCTCGTAATTTTTTTCAAAAATTTATTGCTGGTAATATATATTTTTTCGAAAATGCACTGTTCATAATATTTCTTTTTTTTAAAAAAAAAAAAAAAAAGTGTATTGCTGGTCTTTTTTTTTTTTTTTTTTTTTCAAAAATGTATTGCTGGCAATAATTTTTTTTTCTTCAAAAATTCATTGCTGGTAATATTTTAAAAAAATGTATGGCTAGTATTAAAATCTATTTTTACACTTTCATAGTGTTTTGAACCCAGTTTAGGGGTTAATTATTTTCCCATAGCAGGAACCCTTTGACCGCCCTCCTCACCTGACGGCAACACCCTTGACTATTTCTTCTGGGACGTGATCGAGGCCAAGACCAACAAACACGCCCACAACACGCCGCTATGGACATGGTTGTCAAAGTGTGTGACTCATTTCACGCCCTCCTTAAGATGGTCGACACCGCCGGCAGCGGTTACATTGAAAAATAATGTAGTATGTAACTTTAACTGTTGCTAAATAAACTGTCGGGTCTCTGCATATACAACTTTTGGTTTTATTGCCAATTTCGTTTTCTTTTTGTCAAGTGTCTGATTTTGCTGCAAGAACCTGTAGATATATCGGGATTAACAATATTTTCATTTCGTATGTATGCTTAAAAATGAATATATGTTAAAATATATATATATATATATATATATATATATATATATATTAACATTTTTATAAGTGATCTTTATGCGTCTGTTGTTTCGGTCTCATTGCAACTGCTTATATATATAATATTAAAAAAATAACTTATATGATAAAATCTTTAAATATATTTTCTTGTTTATGTTCAATATTTCTTAAATACTGCGATATACTGACGCTGCTTAACAAGTCAAATGCACTTGAAACCTGCTTAACCAATGAAAACTAAACAACACAAAAATAAAACATACCAGAATTTCTTTCGCCATATCTTAGTAAAAGTGCGATAGATTTACAATGCTATATTTATAAGTTTTTTTCAATTTGTCTTTTGTTCAATAGCTTTGGAGAAGAATATTGGACTGATGCCAAATCAGTCGAGATTCGATACCAGCTTGAAGCAATCGGATGTCTAGCCGCACTAATGATATAGCAAAACAGTCTTGTATATGGATGACTCTCTCTCTCTCTCTCTCTCTATATATATATATATATATATATATATATATATATATATATATAAATATATATATATTCAGCAATGTTTCTAAAGTTATAATCTAGGTAGACTTGCTTTTAATTTCATTACAATTATCCTGTCCATTATTGTTGGGGGTCATCGTTATCCACTTCCTTTCCAACAGGAGGAAATTATCCTTAAAAACTTGTTATTATCACACGCGAAACTATTAAATCTATCACCAAACAAGTGGCTCCCTACTTGCCGACAAATTAATGGTGAAAGTCACAAGCTGTTACGACTGTGGGAGACACCGTTCTCTATTATAATTCTATTCTATTATTAGCTTTATTTTTCAGCTATTTTTGGAAAGGCGTTGTCGATTCCCCAGCACCTACCAAATTCGGGAACTCCGCATTGAGCGAAATTCTTGCCTATGGGAAGTACTCAGAAATGTTAGTCATTTCATTGTGGTTTATATATATATATATATATATATATATATATAATGTAAGAAAAAACTGATCAATGTTAAATAAGAGAGCTATTTAATATATTAAAAAATATACGACGTTGATTGAACAATCAAAGTAAAGTATAGTCATCCACAGACAGACTGTTTCGCAGCGTCTCAGTGTGGGTAGACGTCCGATTGCTTTATGCTGGGATCGAAACCTGACTGAATTGACATCAGTTAGATATCGTACCTCTAGGCCATGGCCGCACGGCAGGTAGAAGGGCAAAGAAATTTAACGTTTTTCTGTATACAAAATACGTCAGCAGCTCGGAGAACTCAATTCATACTTGAAGAGTAATACTTCGTAGCAGTAGGATCCGCTGTTTTTTTTAAATAAAAACCTTTCCCTACACACACACACACACACACACACACACACACACACACACACATATATATATATATATAATATATATATAATTTATAAACTGACAAATAGACACTAGTGTTTTACTGCTCAATTGCTATTTGTTTGTTATGAATTTTTGACACAGTGACTAAACAAATATAACAAAAACTTGTCAGTTTATAAAAAGAGTTTCCAGTCACATATATACAGGACTCGGCTGGTATTTGAAGACATACAGATTTAAGATTAATACTACTTCCTACTAATGCTTTTATTTTTCAGAAATCAAGAATGGCAAACCCTATGATAGCAAATGAAAGGAAAAGGCATGCTCTGATTTTGGCATTGAAAGCTGATCATAGCGATTTGGATATTGCACGTTTCCTTAGAGTTGCAGGATCGTTTGTCCACAAGATACGAAAAGAGTTAGAAGACGCTGACAGTTCTCCAATATCTGTATCAAAACGTAAAATACATTCTGCACGTTCTGATAAAGTGAGGACATCCGAATTTATTCAGGAAGTCAAGCAGACAATTGATGAAAACCGAGTTCAATCAATGAGGTCAATTGCCAAAAAGATGCATGTGTCTAAAAAAAAAACACACTTTTCCCCCAAGGTCTTAGAGTAAATGCTGCTGCTTACATTGAGGTTCTAGAAATAGTTGTCAAGACCTGGATTGACAACATATGCAACGGCAGGCCTTATATATTCCAGCAAGATTCGACTCCATCCCACAAGGCTCTACGAACACAAGAATGGATGGCTGACCATTTGTACGACCACATCACACCCATCATTTGGCCTCCTAACTCTCCAAATCTCAAACCAGTAGACTATTATGTGTGGAGCGTTGTTGTGAAGGAGGTTAATGAACAGCCTCATAACACCAAAGACTCTCTTTAAGCTGCAATAGTTCGAATAATGTCTGACATAAATATGGACCAATAATCAGAGCTTGTAGCTGAATTTGACATCGTGTAGAGGCAGTTATTGATGCTAGTGATGGTTTTATTGAATACATTTAAATAATAGTTAGTTAAATTTCATGTTTAGTTGTTTGTAATCAAATATAATTATATTCATTTGTACAGCAAGTTTTTAGTAATCATAAAATCTGTCCTCAGATACCAGGCGCACCCTATATATATATATATATATATATATATATATATATATATATATATATATATATATATATATATATTATTTACATTGCTCGGACTATCATCCTCATCTTTGTTCCCATATTTATCACAACGTTTCGGCCGTTGTACGCTCCGGCCATCTTCAGGTAGTTGGAATGTCAAACTTAACCCTTTATTTCGCTCTCTGAGTTAGACTGTTCTAGTTTCACGTGCTATATCTAATGGATATCAGTTATCAGTTATATCCTGTTACTTCTCCTCTCCAAGTTCTCTACTGCCTTAACTGGGTATTGAACTCACACTCTTTGGGTCCTGTCACTGGATCAAACTAACGCCTTTATCCAGTGTGCCATGTGTCCTTGAAGACACATGGCACAGTGGATTCAAGAGAAATTAGAAAACTACTCAAAATAGTGCCTAAAGATAAGAAATGAACAGTCACTTCTTTGACCGAGAGGCTTTTCTGTCAATGCAAGAAAAATGCCTCCAGGTACAGAATACTTTAAAGAATTTCGATTTCGATTTGTACTAAAAGTCATGGCTGTATATTCGGGACTAAGGACAAAATGAAACACAATATCCAGCCTGAAAAAAAAAAAAACTTCCTTTTTTTAATACTTGAAACATATTCTCAGGGCTTTGAAAATACCTTCGATATTTCAATATTTATTATCTATAATTATTCTTATTATTAATTCGTTTCTTTTTCTCTTTCTGTCCAAAACCGTGCAGCTTAATAAGAAAAGCCACCGTGGAATAAAAACACTTCACTATGTTTATAACGGAAGTCCCTTACTATTTGCTTTGATTTTAGCTGTCAAACTCTGACCCCAAACAGACAAACAGGAGAAATAAAATTCTGAATGAAAGTCTGGGAAAAGTGACAATGATTCATCCTCGGTCACTTGTATTTAACTGTGTATAGATTAGGAACGAAACGGAGGCTTACTCAGGTTCTGCAGCTGTTGTTTAAATTTATGCAAAAAATTGGCGCCCAATTGAACCTCTACAATATTTACTAAAGTGATAAAGTATTATATATACATAAATATTCTACAGTCTATTATATATATTCCTGCTTTTCTCCAGCTTTACTTAAGGTTCAAATCATATGATGTCAACAATAGTCGAGTATCAAACCAAACTTTCTGTGATAAATTTGTTAATTTAACTCGTTCAAATAACCACAATACGAATTATCTATTTTTTTGTAGAACACAGAAGTTTAAATACCAGTGGGGATTTTGTCAAATAATGAATTTTTATTCAAATGAAGTCGTTCTTACAACTAACATCGAAATTCAACAGACCGACTGTATGTAGGTTACACATATTTTAAATGTTGGAAAAATTAACAAGTTTCCATTGAACAGAATTTGATTACGTCACTTAAAAAATGCATGCCTTTCCATTTAGAATGTCTTTGTTTTCTTAACAAAATATTAATGATCAGTCATTCATAGAATTTATACGCAAATTGAAAGATTTTGTCATTTTGCATTTGTTTTCCGCTTTAATAAATGGCAAGGTATATCACTTTGATCATTTCAACCCAATCAGGACTATGATGCTACTCATAGGCACAGGGTTACTGGGAGTAGAAGAGATAATGTTACAAAGTTATTGGAAGAGAACGAGAAGACTCTAAGGAAAAAGGAAAAATAAAAGAACGGTGTTTAGAAAGACAGTTGACTGTGATTGACGTTGCATTTAATGTTTTGATGATTATAAGTGACAAGGAAACAAGGAATCGGAAGAGAGTTCTACAGGTACGAAGTGCGAGAAAAGAAACTATTTGAGTAGAACTGTTGCATCTAGTTATTTCAAGTTAAAACAGTAAAAGAATGACAGTTTGTTGCCATTCTAATAGTACGCTTAAATTCCTGTAGTCGATGAACCAAGGAGGAGGGCACAAAATGAAAACTACGAGGAAAATATTTATAAAAGAGACAGAGAGAGGCCACGTCCCGGAAAATCATTAAAGACGAGACGCCAAGTCAGGACCGTTCATTGGACTTTGTTGTGAATCTCAAGATATATAGCAAAAGCTGCAGGCCGAATATGGATGCAATATTCAATATGTTGTCGAATGGCTGATTTGTAAATGTGCAAGATGGATTCTGACGAGAAAAATTATCTGGCACGACACAGTGAACCAACTTACTTAGCCGCACACCTAGCAATTGATTCAATATTATCGTTCCATCCATGTCAGTGGAAAATGTCAGGGCGCAATGAATTGCTCTCCTCGAGGTTAGCATCAGCCATGCTAATGGAGAGCAAAAATCATTTCTATGAAGATTGAAGGATAGCAGTTTCTTTTTGGCGTTGTTAAAATGTACATGCCATTTATTACTCCAGTTAACAACTTATTGGAGCTAATTTTTGCGAGTAGTTGCCTGCTTTAGTTTGATGAAATTATCGGATTTACTATTAAGACAAGAGTAAATAGTGATCTCATAAGCATAAATATCAGTTGGGAACTGATTATATCGTAAAGGCCATTGATAAAGATAAGAAATGATTTAGGTCAAGGTATAGAAACTTGTGGAATTATCTAGAGGCGTAACTGTTCAACAAGACATTCATTACCCGATTTAAAAAAAACGATTGAATTGAGCCCAATATTCTGCCAGAGACACCATAGCCTTTAGGTTTGTGGAGAAGTCCAGAATACTAAGAAGCTAACTAATTCAAAGTTGAGTGAAGCCTCTAGTACTTTGCTAAATAGAGTTAAAAAAAACCGAATAGGACGAGTTTGGTTTGTTTTTTTGTTTGTTGGTTTTTTAACCTCAATGTGTTATTTAATGCCGACAAGATTTTTATTCCTGGTTGTATTTTTTAATTAAAAAATGTTTTGCTGGTAATGATATTTTTCTTCAAAAATTTATTGCTTGTAATATTTTTTCCTTCAGAAATGTATTGCCGGTAATATTTTTTTTTTTACCTCAAAAATGTATTGTTGGTAATAATTATTAACAAAAATGTATTGCTGGTAATATTTTTCCTCAAAAATATATTGCTGGTAATAATGTATTACTAGTAATAATTATTTATAAAAATGTATTTCTGGTAAATTTTTTCTTCAAATATCTACTGTTGGTAATATTTTTTCCTTCAAAAATGTATTGCTGGTAATATTTTTTTTTTACCTCAAAAATGTATTGTTGATAATAATTATTAACAAAAATGTATTGCTGGTAATATTTTTCCTCAAAAATGTATTGCTGGTAATAATGTATTACTAGTAATAATTATTTATAAAAATGTATTGCTGGTAAATTTTTTCTTCAAATATCTATTGTTGGTAATATTTATCCTTCAAAAATGTATTGCTGGTAATATGTTTTCCTTCAAAAATGTATTGCTGGTAATGTTTATTTTTCAAAAATGTGTTATTGGTAATAATTTTTCCTCAAAAAATTTATTGCTGATATTAAAACCTATTTTTATACTTTCATAGTGCTTTGATCCCAGTTTGGGTTAGTTATTTGCCATAGTTGGGACCATAACAGGTTATACCACCAAGGGTTAGGCAGGACCTGTGAACACCAGCAATTAAGCGGTGGTTCCACGCTCCTCAAACCTCCTGAACATAGGCCTTGCTGTCGGATGTACGTCATCGTCTTACTCCGAACGCCGATGTAGTTTATCGTCATATTCAGGACGATAGATCTAAAGATCAGAAGGTTCCTCGAAGTTCTTGAGGGACTTTAGAAAATGATTTCCAATAATCTGGAAATCAAGAAGCAGCAAGTCGTTTGTTGCACAGTGAACAGGGACCAAACCAGGAGCACATTTACTTAGGACAACACCCGGGATACTTGCAAATCTGCAAGCCTTTTGGGGTATCTACTCTGGGGATGATAGCAGAAATCATGTCCGGATTTATGTTCAAATCACTCGGTACAGATTCCATTTTAGGGGAAAATTAGAGTCGAGAATGGTGTTTGGAGAGAATTTCCGTGGAAAGTATTATATTTTATCAGCAGCAGATTAAACAGATGAGGGATTGAGGATTTACACTACTTGTTAAACGCATTGTTAAAGCACAGCCAGTAATTTCTAGAACCAAACTTGTAAGAGGATATATGTTGCCTCATTTTAGCAGCTAACAACGATTTTTCCTCATTGAGGAACCGCTTAATCTTATTATGAATAGATACAATGAAACGCCTGTTATTATCAGAACTATTACTTTGGTATAGACAAAAAAACGTGATTCTTGTGAGCTATAATGGCTGAAAAAGCGAGATTGAACCAGGGAGAAGATGGTGGTTTCACTTGGTATTTCCCATGAACGAAAGTTTCGATGCCAGCTTTTACCCAGGATATGAACTCAGTGACAGAATCTTCATCGGGAAGATTAAAAATTCAATTCCAAGGAGAATCGCGGAGCAAATCACGAAATGAGCTTTTATTTTTCTTATCTTTTATGAAAGTTTAAGGTTCTACGAAATTCGTCTTGTTTTTATTACATTCATTCAGACATGAAATATGATAATGAACATGATGAATGACATACTGTTTATTTTGTGAAGTGCTTAACAAATGAGGGAAAGTAATTCTATTTTCCGCGGAAGAACCAGAGTTACAAAATTTATATTTTTATTTGTAACAAAGAATTTGAGTTTATTTATTTCCATATCTTAATGGCTAGAAATATAACCTTCAAAAGATGTCATCAGCTGTTCTTATTTATACATATTTCTAGCAAATATCGCTGTGCAACTCTTTTCTTTTTGTTTTGTTAAAAATCTATTTCTGTTAACATTTTTTCCACAAAAACGTATAGCTGATAATATTAGTTTTTCAAAAACGTATAACCGGCAACATTATTTTTACAAAAATGTACAGCTGGCAATATTTTTTCAAAAACGTACAGCTGATAATATTATTTTTTCAAAAACGTACAAATGGTAATACCTTTTCAAAAACCTATAGCTGGCAATATTATTTTTTCAAAAACGTATAGCTGATAATATTTTTTTAAAAAAAACCTAGAGCTGGTAATATCATTTTTTCAAAAACGCACAGTTGGCAACATTATACTTTCAAAAACACATAGCTGGTAATAATATTTGTCATATAACCGGTAACACTATTCTTTCAAAAAAACGTATAGCTGGTAATATTATTTTTTCAAAAACGTACAGCTGGCAACATTATTTTTTTCAAAAATGTATTATCAGAGGTCTTGCTGTTGGACGTAGTTTATCGTTTTACCCAGGACGCGGATGTAGTTTATCATCATACCCAGGACGCGGATTTAGTTTATCGTCATGCCCAGGACGCAGGTGTAGTTTATTGTCATACCCAGGACGCTCAGCTTTTGGAATTTACAGAATTGTTACCTTACCATTATAACCTCATTTCAGTTCGACCGAGATCTTTTCATCTCGAATGTTTCCGAAACGTTTACGCTCTGTTCTGTAAACAGGTTAATGTCTTCTCTATTTGTATAGATACAATAATAATAATAATAATAATAATAATAATAATAATAATAATAACAATAATATGTGCTTTCTTATTGACATAAGCAGTCCTTGCAGATTGTAATGTATCTTTGAAGATGTTTAAAAAAAACTATCAAAACACATGGATCTTGATTTGGCAATCACAAAAATGTGTTACATAGGAGCATCAATAATTCCAGTTGTAGTTGGAACCCTCGGATTAATTGGAAAAAGTACGGTTAGACTCACTGAATTCACTGGATTCCTGTTAGCCAATGCCTTAAAGAAATACAAAAAAAATATACTCACAAGTACAACTCACCCATTACGAAGAGCTTTATCGATGTAAATGATGTGTGATTTTGTTACTTTACAAAAATGCTCAGTGGAAAATGTCATGATGCGATTTCTGACCATATATATCTGACTGGAACCCAAAAGGAAATGTGTATAAAATAAAAATCATAGGAAATTGATAAAAGTGATGTCTAAATATCCCTGGGTTTAATATGGCCTTCATGAAATACGAAGAACCTATCGATCGAGATGGTGGGTGTAAAACCTAAAAGAAGTGAAGAAAAAAAATGCATATCGTTTCTTCAGGTATCTCGCAGCTCAAATCTGTTTTTAATATTCGTATTAATTTCTAAGGAATTTATGAATTTTACTTATAATACTTCATTAATTATTACTATTACTCTGTACTAAGAAAAAGTAATGTGATGGGTAAAAATGGACTTGCTTTTCAGATTCAGCGTGAAAAAATATCCCAGAAACATGTGGCCATTGCCCAACAACATTCGGGTAAAAAAAAATGTCGACCTGTGTTAACAACTGACTCCTACATTTTCAGAACTCACTGATGAGCTTTTGCAACATAATAATGTAAGGCCTGAAAGCAATATAAAGACCACAAAAGCGATCATTACTCAAAGATAGAGAGTCTCATCCCCATTGATCTGACACCCTCCTAATTAGTTCTATTTGTACACATGAAAATGGAGGAAAACAATGATTGATGTTGAGGTGAAAAAGGCCAGTCGCTTATGAATAAGAAAGCTGACAAGAATCTTCTGCGTAGCGGTAATCATCTTTATTTCGGTGTATGGGTGATCATAGCTCTCCACAACTTCCTAAATGAGTTCCATACTCACATGGTGAGTATGGGCCTTGTGACCTTGTGCTAAGCTAAGTTATGATTATTAAATAACAATCGTTAGGTATTTCAAATCCGAGAGGGGAATTAATCAAAGTCCATTACCAGGTGTCATCCATGAGTGATGCTGGGAATCTCAAAACGAATAGTTCCAAAGTATTTGGCAAATTACTGACATTTCACGTATGCAACCAGGCGGGACTCCACGATAATTGTGGCCTTATTTCATACTGCCCCCTTCAGGCAGAGGTTAGTGAACGCTATCCTTTTCTTTTCTTTTATAATTAAAGAAGAACAAATATTACTTTCTGACCTACGCTGGTATATAATTTGCAGTTGCTACATCTTGTCATCTATTAGATTATTTAATCATATTCATTTATTATTATTATTATTGCACATACTGCAAAGATTAAACTCTTCGGAATGTTTAAGCTGTACTTGTGAGTACAATTGTTTTGTATTTCTTTAAGGCTTGGGTTACCAGGAATCCCTTCAATATGTCTATCGGAACCATTTCCAATCAATCCGAGGGCTCCAGCTACAAGTGGAATTGTTGATGCCTCCTCTGACACATTTTCGAGATTTCAGTTTCACGATCCTTGTATTTTTTGATACATTACAATATGCGGGGAATGTCATATCAATAAGAATGCACATTCTATGTTTGTCTTCTTTGATCACGATGTCTGGGCGATTCGCTTTGATTGTTCTGTCTGTGTGCACTGTAAAGTCCTATAAAATCGTTAAAGGTTCTACTCTCTAACCGGATCTGGGTGATGATCACACCAGTTTCGTGCAGTTTCCTTTTCGCATATTTCCCAGTGCAGATATTGTCCCAATCTGTCATGCCGGGTTTTATATATTCAGTGGGTGCTAACACTGTGAAACCTTATACAAGATTGTCATTTGTTTCTGCATATCACAGAATCTCTATTTTGTGTTAACACAATTTTTTAGTATGTTTACTTGGACATTTCTAGTTAGCAATCATTGGTCTTGTACTGCAAGAATAAGACCTTCGATTTCAGCTTGTTACCCTGCATTACATAATACTGATATGTACGCGGTTGTCTATATTTATCTCCGTAACTGGGTTTGGGTGATGTTCATACTAGTTCCTTGCAGTTTCCTTCGCGTAAAAGCTGCATATTTTCCAGTGAAGATATTGACCCACTCAATCATGCCAGGTGCTAACACCGTGCAACCTCATACAAATTTGTCAATCGTTTCTGGAAATTTATCCCAAAATCTGCATTTCGGTCTAACAAAAAATTTCAGTATGTGTGCATAGTAATTTCTTTTTAGCAAGAATTTGTCCTCTGCAGCAAGAATAAAACCTTCAGTTTCAGCTTTTAACCCTGCACTACGTAACCACTGATATGTTTTTCTACATTAGCTTATTTGGTACGGAGAGATTATTGACCATAAATAGGCTTATCTTGCTATCATTTCTGCATTTGGTACATTGCATTTGATTTTTTTTAATTCTTTGTCGCTACCGTAGGTGTATTATTATTTATCTGCACTTCTTCACCCATTTGAAATTTCCTTTTAAATGTGTTACTGAATAATAATCATAATAATTGTTATTATTATATTTTTTTATTTTCTTTGATTTCTGGCGTTTACACATTTCTTTCCGGGTCCCGCCCAGGGACCTAAGGTTAGAAATGGCGTCATGACAATTTCTACTGACAAAAAAAAAAAAAAAAAAAAAATTAAATTACATAGATAAAGCCCTTCGTAAGGTGTGGGCTGTACTTGTCAGAACAATTTTTTGTATCTCCTTGAGGCATGGACTTCCAAGAATCCCTTCAATTAGTCTACTGCAATCTTTTCCAACCAGTCCTAGGGCTCCAACTACAACAGGGATTGTTGATGTTCCCATATGCCACATTTTCGAGATTTCTATTTCAAGGTCCTTGTAATTTGACAGCTTTTTGAAGATACATTGCAGTCAGCAGGGACTGCCATATCAATAAGCAGGCATCGTTTTTGTTTTGTTTTTTTTATTATTAATATTATTATTATTATTATTATTATTATTATTGAGATACAACTCCAACATGCGAAACAACCCCACAAAACCTAGCACCCGAATAACAGAATAATCCTAAATTTCTTATACACATAATGAGAAAGGAAAGCTTGGAAAATTTGACACTCATCTGACATATCAAAAGGCAAAAGGAGCAGGTGAAGGCAACGGTTCATCTATCTGATGAGCGTGTGCGAATGGAAGGTGAGACGAGTTGGTAAGCTTGACAAAAGGGCAAAGGTTACTAAGGGCGACATGCGATAGGAAGTTGTGGAGATCCAGACTCGTCCACGTTCTGCAGTGTCACGACACATAGACGTTATCTATAATTTAAAACCCTATCTGTATCTCTGGGGGCGTTTATCTTATTCCATTTTGTTAAATTACATTTTTAAGTGACAATATAATTTAAGTCCAGAGAAATTATCTGCGACCTTGAAAGTTATAACAACAAGGGCAGTACTTGGTAACCTTGCTTATATAAGTATAAAGAAACCTACTCGGACAGCGGCAATTGTAATGTTTTGAAGAGGAAATATTTGACCCGTTCAAGTATTGAAATCGGATCGTCGGTGTCCGCAAGAGCAGTTTAATTAACTGTCTAAAGCAGTTTCACAGATCCCCGTGTGGGAATATTTTCAGGGGTAAAAGAAGAGAAGTCCCCAGCCGTGGGAAGCAGAAGAATTTCAGCTGGGAGGGCATGGGTGTAATAGGGGTTTGTCTAAAAGGGAGGAAATACAGAAGAGGAAGATACGAAGAAATCCAACAAAAAGAATGGTGTCTGTGGAAAAGGAAAAAACAACAACATGAAAGATGTTTAGACAAACGACACAATGTAAAGGAGGAGAGAAAACGAAAGGAAATACTATTTAATATTTAGTGGAAGAAACAATTTCCATTTCTCACCTATGTAACAAATCGAGTTTCAGCTCAGGTAAAAATTATATGATCAAAGCAGATTTTCAACACAAACAAGCTCTTCTAACTATAAAACTTGACACAACACAAAATTTCTATTCTTATTTTAGTCTACCAATATACATTAGTATAGCTGGCTATCTATACTAAAATAGTATTTGGTTTCGAGTATTTCAAGTCGTTCTGTATAATTTATTTCTTATAATTTTATCATTTAGACAAAGCCATTTTACTCACTACAAAGATGCAACTTCGTTTCAGTGCATTTCAACTGCACTTCGACGAAATGCACTGACACGAAGTTGCATCTTTGTAGTGAGTAAAATGGTTTTGTATATATGATAAAATAATAATAAATAAATAATTATCGCTTTATTATCGGTATCGAGTCTTCTTTTGGATTAATGCTGTAAACGTTCTCATTACATCGGATATATATATATATATATATATATATATATATATATATATATATATATATATATATAAAAAATGAGATTATCCACGTATGCTTCCTATGCCTATTCCAAACAACACATACTTCCCATATTACATCACAGGTTCCATTCTATATAACTCAGTTAATATCAATCGCTCCTCCGATGTTTTGATGCCTTAGATATAATTTACAATAAACAGTTTGAAAAAAGCCCAACTTGCCAGTAAAAGAAAAGAAATAATTTATATAAAAATGACCAATACTTGCAACATCATAGCATTATAGGGTAATCTAACCTTATATGAATCTATTCAGTTTCTTCCAGCAAAAACATCAGGATCCGTTGAAATACATTTTCAAAATAGATTTACACATTGTCGGATGCCACTTTGATTTTCCCACCCTCACCGCTAGCGAGTGACCTTCTTGATTCTGTTTATCAGCAGAATATAGCGTTCGCTCTTATTGTTGTAGGTTAGACGGGAGAGACTTACACTTCATTTCTTGATAAAATTTTATAATAAAATTTATATATACATAAGACTATATAACTGCACATATTTTACAAAATAGGAGTGTTTAGTAGGACCCTGGCAAATATGTGGTATCGTGGTAGATGTTGGATCGAATAGCGAAGTATGGGTTATTGTAGTGATTGAGGAAATAGATCTAATGAATGGGTCGCGAGTCGGATTAGCTAGGTGTATTAAAGTCAGGGTTGACCTGCATTTCTCCACTTCCCCTTCGGCCTTGTACAGTATTAACATGTATAAATGTTAAACATTAAACAGACATTCTCGGATTAAACAGGAATTTAGGCTTACTTAAAGAATCCAATTCCCAGAGAAATCCTTCTACAAACCCTTTACAATCTTAATGGTGGCAAACAACAAGTACAAATGTATCAGATCTCTTCGGCAATAGAATACATGGGAAAAAATATATTTTTCCTATGTATTGGACACTGACCCTCACCATTGCCATCTACAAGGCACAGGAAAAATTTCAAGATTGCGGATTTCAATATAATGTGTAACCAAAAGACCTGTCAACCTAAAGGACAATATAAGTTGTTTAGCTTGGCGCATCAACTTCTTTCTTCATTATTTTGAAGTGCAACTACGACATTAAAAAATTCTAAACAGAAATATGCTAAAAAATATTTTTCCCTCTTTGAAGTTATATTCTTTTATACGCAAACACACACAGAGTGACCATAAAGTTCGTGTGCACTATAAAAAATTTATGACTTTAATAAAGTTATAAATTTTTTACAGTATTTACATTAGTCGGACTATTGTCCTCATCTAAGCAATGACAACAAAGTTGCAATGTGAGCTCTGGTAAAAACATGAAATAATAACAGCAACATTGCAAAAAAAAAACATTGGTAAAAAAAATGGTTGCTGAAAACATTAGGTTTATAATACCCAGAAATTCATACCCAGATGAAGGACTCAAGGACACATGACACAGTGGATAAAGGCGATGATTAAATCCAGTGACAGACCCAAAAAGTGTGAGTTCGATACCCGGTTAAGGCAGTGGAGAAATTACAGAGGGAAAATTAGCAGGAGATAGCTGACATCAAACATGGTCTACACCAGTGATCGAAATAAAGGGTTCAGTTCCAAATTCCAACTGTGACAAATATGGCGACAGAGATGAGGACAATGTAAATACTGTATATATATATAACACCTCATCTCAGAAATATAGACAGATTATAAATTTTTATGAACTTTATGGGCACTCTCTCTCTCTCTCTCTCTCTCTCTCTATATATATATATATATATATATATATATATATATATATATATATATATATATATATAAGGTGTTCATAAAGTTATATATATATGTGTGTATATATATTATTAAAATCGTTTAATCCAAGCTTTGCCCATGTGCGTATATATATATATATATATATATACACGCACATGGGCAAAGCTTGGATTAAAAACGACTGTGGCAATGTTTGAGAATATCTATTGGAAGCACAGTGAGTGAAGTAATGGCCTTCCAGTCGTGTTCATTACATCCACTTACGTGTTAATAACAATGGGTAAAGGTGCCAGTTCATCTCTTCTCTGTTCATTTATGAGTAAATAGCAGGACAGACTGAGTCTTATAACCTTGGGTATCGAACGGTCTAGGAAAAGGACGACTCAGAAATCAAAAACTGCGTAATGTCGTTTGGGGACATTGTGGCATATTGTGCACCGGTTCTCTGTATTCAGCACCTCTCAAAAATGCTGTTGGTTCTGCACAAGTCTTCACCACGAAAATCAAATGATATGTACAGGCAATCTGGCTGTTGTTTCTGAACTACTTGACTCTCATTCGCCGAAAACAACGGGTGAGTCCTCTATAGTACGTATATATATATATATATTAAATTCAACCAACATGGTTTGCGGTTTTGTGGGGTTTTTTATTCTTTGTAATTTTTGAATACGGTACTGCACATCCAAAACAATATTGGGAATAAATTCTGCAAATGCACTTTGGCTGCATCATATATATATATATATATATATATATATATATATATATATATATATATATATATATATATATAGCAGCATGGCCTGGCGTTGCCTGTGCTTGATTAAAAAAATCGTACGACTCATACAGCAATCGCTATCACTTGACTTAAAATATTTTTAACCTTCCTTGCCTTTAAAGGTGTGCCCTTTGCCGTGCTGATGTTACTACATGCCTTACTTCTTGCCTATCTCACACTGCGAATTTTTTCTAAGCTCTATACTAAACATTAAATCTGTTACGAAAAAAGAACTAAACAAAATGAACACACAACGGTCAGCTTTAAAAAAGGACTCGTAACTGGAAAAACCGAATGAAAAAAGAATGTTAACAACAAATACTTTTTCACACCCAACCCAGTTCTGTGGAATCAGAATCAACGTTGAGTTTAAGCAAGCGAATGAGCCAATTGGAGGAAAGTGCCATACAGATTAAAATTTTTCCCACTTGTGACGAATGCAGCTATCGATTTTTTTGCGTGCTAGCATGTTAGTTAACATTCGTGTCAGTCAGCTGTTGGCTCTCACGCTGGACAGTATAATCTTCTCAAGTTATAGATACTAAGTAACCAACGGTTAAAGTAACATATCATATGCTATAACATATGACACATATGAAATGAGATATCATATGACATGTTTTACGAAACTCTAATTAAAATGTCTCCAAAGTTTACCCTATAAATGGCAAATCGATCATGTCCAACACTTAAGAGACACTCAGGGTAGAGTGTTGCAGAATAAGCGGTAGAATTTATGGGGATATGTGGATAAGATAACGGTTAACGCCAGACAAAAAGTGAAGTGAAACTTCCATCTCACCATTGGAATATGATGGGAATGAGAATGGTTCACTACATTGTGCGTGGTATGGCGGGTCAGAGACGCGAAGCTTAGAACTGTTGGAACTAAGGAATGTACTTAATCTGAACACTTTCCATGGAAATAGTGTTAGAGAGGCTTGCAATGTTTTGTTTTTTTTATTTTCTTTGAGGAAAAGTAATTTTATTACGGAGTCGAAATCTTGCGATCTTTTCCAAATGATGATTTGCATTTCCATTCCAATTCTTATTTCTTTCTATTTGAATGGAATATTATTGTCAAATAGAAATAATTTATTTTCCAAAATAAAATAAATATTAAAAACTACTAATGTAACATTTGCTGAGCAACAGTAAAAAGGAGGTCTTGATTGTTTTGGCCTGATTTTTACCCGATTTTTGAAATGCATTCATCATTTCCACTAAAATTTTCTGTTTTTCCCAACCAGACGAAAACAATCAGGAGAGAAATAAAATATCAATGTGTTATAACTTCTAAGATAAATGTATTGCAGTCTATAGCAAGATAAGAACGCATGAGTTATTTCCACTTCTTAAGTTAGAGGCGTTAGGGGAAAGAAAAAAACTGAAAAATTTTATTTCTAAATTCCGCATTTGGTTATCCGCCATGAAACATTGTGACTATTCGAAATTGAATATTGAGATTTTTTTTTTTTGATTTTTTTGTTCGCTATTAACTCAACAAACAAAAAAGTTACTTTGAATTAAAAAAAAATTCTCGAACTTTAACTAAGTTGAAATAACAAATAGGAAATATTTATAAATCTAACATATTTCGTTATCATTAAAGCTTCTTCAGAGAATGAAATATGGAAAACATTTTTTTTTTATTTTTGTGTTCTTTGATTTTCGTTGCTTAAGCAGATTTCACGTGCATCTCACGTGCCAAGCAGCGTTCATCCGTATAATTTATGTGTGTGAATATTAGATTTGTAAAAGTTTCCTCTTCGTTCTGGTCCTCAAGGACACATGGCCCAATAGATAAAGATGTTGGATAGATCCAGAGTTAAATACCAGACTACAGCAGTGGTGAACCAAAAACTTGGAGGGTTGAGTTAAAGAGAAATAAATGAGACATACGGAAGAGGCATGGCACGTGGAACTAGAACAATCTACCGCAGTGGATGAAATAAAGGATTCAGTTCGAAATTCCAATTACTTGAAGAAGACCGGAGCGTACAACGGCTGAAACGTTGTGAATATGGCAATATACATGAGGATAACAGTTCGAATAATGTAAATAATGCAAGCAATCCTAATACCTCATCTCAGAGATATAGACATATTGTTCTTTATATTGTCATTCAGATCCAAATTTGATCTGTATTTAATCCCTACAGAAATTGAAAAACCGCCCGAATAAAGTTAGGAAATGAATTCAATAAATGCACAAAATAAAAAAAACGCATTTGTGGCAACATAAAAATGTACTACAGAAGCATTCTGAGAATACCATTGGCTGAACATCTGAATAACGAATAACGACGAAGCTTTAGGGAAAATGAAAACAAAAATGAGTCTTATACTTAGAATCAGAAAGAAGCAATTAAAATTCCTTGACCACTTAATGAGGAAAGAGGGTTTAGAAACTATGAGACTCACATGGCATATTAAAAACAAACACGGTAAAAATTGGAAGCAGCTCCCCACTTGCATAACGATCTTGTGTAAATGTTCGACAGAACAGGGATTAGGAGTGATCACTTGAACCTTACTAATCGCTTACAATGTACAGAGCATTGTGGAATGTCTTTACCGCCCAGGTCCTGAAGACATTCTTAAAGAGGTTAAGGGGCACAAAGAAGAAGAAGAAGAAGAAGAAGAAGAAGAAGAAGAAGGCATATTGTATTATATGCTGTTGGTGTGATTGGTCCGAAAATGATTAGGAAAAGAATTCGGAATCCATGGATATCAGTTTTTCCCGATGCGAATCATGGGGCTGAGAGTATGTGCCGATGTTGTAATAGATAGCGGCTCGGAAATCGAAATTGGAGAGTCGATTTCGAATTCCAGTCGTGTTTATTGCATTCACTTACTCACAAACACTATCGGTAAAAGTATGAATCCGTTTATTTTCAACCTAGCTATAGATTAAATAGGGTAGACTTCGGGCTGTTGGTATCCTGTCTAGGTGAAAGACAACTTTGAATCCAAACTGTCCTAGAACTACGACTTCCAGGAATGAGAATGGGAAGAAACAAATCACAAAAGGGTTGCCAAAATGAACGAAATGCATTATTTTCCTGAAAATAATAAAAAAGTAATTTGAAGATATACCTCTTTTTGCATTAAAGTACATTTTTTTAAAATGTTGCTTAACTCCCTAAAACTCTTTGTATATTATCTTATTTAAATCAGTTTACTCATAAATGGAAAAACAAGGTAAAAAGCAACAGCCGCTCAATGCAGATGGTTATTGCAGTTGGTTGTTGGGAAAGAAATAAGAGTAACGGGCACATACGACTATGGGGGAAGATTTGAAAAGGTTGCGAATGTAGTGATCAGAAAAGCATCCTCCTGGGAGTCTACCTCACAAAGTAACTGTTCTTGTGAAGAATGGGTAAGTGTAGAGCTTGCTCCTTACTAAAGGAAAACGAAAGTAATAAAGGTGGTTTGCCTCAATCGATGCCGTGAGGCGAATCTTAGTTGGTAGGGTTAGGGTTGGGAGAAATAAGAAATGCGGCTCGTTTTAACATTTCCTATGAAAACAGGGTGGCTTGTAATGTGGAAAACACTTCATCACTCACAAGTACGGGTACATGCTTTTAGGACACTATAAAGTGTGTAAAGTGAAGACTGGGGAGCACCCTTGGTTAACTTTACTTGCTGAAGCCATTGCACATATTTTAGTTTATTGTTTAAATGGTAAAAAAAGGTTACCTTCATTTACTGCGTGTGATTAATGAAAATTTTCATGTTTCATCAGAAACTACGAGTTTGACGATTCGACTTATGCATGAATATATACGGCACATCTGTATGTTTATGCGTGTGTGATATTCTCAAGCGATATAAGTTTCTCAAAAATTATATATAAAGTGCATTATACATGAGTGTACTTTATCATGTGTCATACGGCAGGCACGTGTTAACGTTAATTTTCTTATCTTCACGGATACAAACAAACACGTGGGTCTATGTGCAAATATAAAACATAATACTTATATGGAATAAACATGAAATTGTATACTATATATATATATATATATATATATATGTATATATATACATATGCGTGGGTATAAGTGAGTGTGGTCAAGTTTTTGTATCATAGAAACATGCAACTGTATCACGTGTTCAGAGTATGGCATATTTACATACACTCTACATATATGGGTGTGTTTTATGTCGTGTGTGTGGGCATGCAAAGGTATACACGCATGAAACATAAATATATATATATATATATATCTTCATATGGAGAGGTAAACAAACACACACACACACACACACACACACACACACACATATATATATATATATATATGTGTGTGTGTGTGTGCGCGTGTGTGTGTGTGTGTGTGTGTTCTTGAAGGGTACAAGCCGGAGCTGCACATGAAATTGTACTCGGAATGAGTCAATTGCACTTAACCCACATTAACGTGTCCGATTTCCGGAACTTTCTGGGTTTACACGATAACGAATCCCCAAAGCTCCTCCACGAACCCTCATATATATATATATATATATATATATATATATATATATATTATCTAAAAAATAAACACATTCGTTTAATCTAAGCTACGCTTAAAACCAATCCCTAATTTGTATGAAATGTTTTTATTTATTTTTTCAATTCGCCTTGAAAACTATTTACCGTTTCTCAAAATGCCTGCTAAATAATAGAAGTTCATTCGTGTATATTGAAAATTGCGCATAATATATTAAACAGGTGCTTCTGTATATTGATAAGTAAACGATTTATTGGAAAGTTTCCAAGTTCATCTAAGAATTAGAGCTACTTCATGAAAAGGCTTTCGTTTCATACAAGAAAAAACGTGCCTTTGTTTGGCACGAATTAATCACTTACAAATCCTTCTCACTTAGATGTTACACAGTGAGAACCGTTACTTTGGTGTCGTAGTGACGACGTGAGTGGGTTCAATCCTCATCATTTGATTTCACCTTTGTGTCTCGTTTTATATATAGAAAAACGGTAAGCAAATACTTCTCACACAAATATATATATATATATATATATATATATAGTCACCGGTAAAGGAAGGTAATCTTTAGGAAATTATCCTGCTTATTTTTTTTTTCAATCTGCAGATAGAAACAAATCCCTTTACAGTATCAAAAAGAATTAAACCATTTTGATAATTTAATAAAAAATATTTATTTATTAAGGTGTTTCCAGATTGAGATTCTGTTTTCATCATATTTCTGTTCAGAATATCGATGCTTTTTACTCTAATTTCACCAGCTGTGTTATTGTTTCTTAGCCACATTAAAACTGAATCACTGCTGTCCCAAAGATCAAACGGGAGACCTATCAAATTTATGACAAGATTTGCCACATTTTTTATTTTAAGCCGATTTCGTTTGACAGAATAAATTATATTCATCTAAGAAAACCCTCTTTTAGCCTCTGCAGAACTTACAGCAATAGTTTTAATTATATTTTTAGATATTATATATCGGCTATTAATATATAAGTTTATTTTCGGATAATCCAAAATCCTGTCTGCTAAGCTTTTATAATTTTAAGAATCACTTCGCGCGAACCGGTACGATACCACCACTGTAAGACATAGACACAAATATACAGACACTCACACGCACACAGAGACACACACAGAGACACACAAACAGATATACGTTCAAGATGTTCAAGCAAACTAAATTTCTTGGTACAACCCGTTCAGATTTCGCACCTAAGATATGCCTTGCCACGGACACTGTATTAACTTATACCGATTCTCTTCATATTCCATTGGTTAGGCAAAATCTTCTCCAATGTTGCAATGTGAATTGGACGCCCAAATGAATGCTTCCCTACTCACAACAGACTTAAACTCAAAATCGGTGATGAACCGTTATCTATCTACATAACTTCATAATAGGCAACTTGTGTTCCCTGTTTAAATACCCTTCAGTAACTAAGTACCATGATCGTCACTTAGGTATTCTACTGAAGGAAAATTACACACACACGCACACATACACACACACGTAAATATATATATATATATATATATATATATATATATATATATATATATATATATAGGTGTACTTCGGCAGTAAGAGTTCTTCCACACATGTATTTTGTTAAATAATATGTAAACTTTCTGTCGAAGAATTATTTTTATTAAATCTGTCAAATTTCCGAATAAATTGTTTTGTTTTATTCTTAAAATTACCGAAAATTCATAATGACTGTTATTTTATATTATTTTTCTACCCAAGTTCTTTCGAATCATACCCAGTTCTTTTTCAAGGAATTTTCACTGTTTTTCTTGCATTAAATAGAGGATTATGCTAGCGTACCTCCCATATGGCACAATGATTAAAGCATAGTATAGAACTCACTACACAAGCGTAATTGAACTCTCAGGACATGTTTGAACTGTGTATCCTTAATGGGGCTCATGGCCGAATGTATGATGCATCCAATGAGGATCGGACACACTACTCAGTCGTAATTGATTTAGTAAGACCAACTTTCTAACCATTACACCACGTCGAGGTGCCCTGGTGATTTTCTAAGCGTAGCTTAGATTTGGCACATGACCGAAATTATGGGGCACCCAGTGAGTATCGAACTCACTACTCAAGCGTAATTGATCTCGCAGGACGATTTTGCTTCCGTACAGATACCCTGCCGATTTTAAAAGTGTACCTTAGATGCGGCTGAATGTATGAGGCACCCGGTGAGGATCGAATACAGTCGTGAATTTTGTATAGTTACGCAACTGGTTTTTAATTCCGGTGACCTCACGTTTGATGGAATCAATTTTAACTCATTCTCGGTGACGTCATATAAAAACTCATACTGAAATTTTTATGTGTGCGTGTGTTGTTTTTTTCATTCTTAAATACACTTACTTCAATATACGGTCCCCAAAAGAAAACAATACCTTATTCAATATATTCAATGCAGGAAATTCGACAGCCTGCAAGTTTTATGTATACATGAGGCACGATGGTGCAGGCAACGCAATTTCTTTATTGGAGAATGTAAGTCGAATGATGGGATTATGAATCCGGTAGTTAACCGCAGAACCTTGGAGAATTTTCAAGCAAACCAAGAATCACGTGGCCCAATGGCAATTAGAGAGCTACTTGGACGAATCTCGATCAAAATTCTCATTAACACTTACCAATCATCTAAAACCAGCAGATTAGATCTTTCTGCAGAGTTGCGCACGAAATTTGTCTTGAGTGGTCTGGTACAGCAACTGCAAGTTGAGATAGGAAAAAAGAGAAGCGGCCAAATAGATGACAGATTCAGAGGGGTAAACTAAGAGCAGGGCAGAGAGTTTTGAAGTGCCGACTCAAAGAAGATCCAATTCATGATAGTGCAGGCCTTAAAGACCTGCTTAAGGATATTAAAGAAAGGATCTTAGTGATCTCGAGAGCTGAGAACCAAAGAAAACGTTTGGAGAAAAAGTGACTGTTTCGAAGATCATTGTACAATAGTTTTTGCGCTTTTGCTAAAAAGCTGTGCACCGAGACTAAGAGGAGCAAACTAGACGACCCACGGGGGGAAATCTATGACTATCCAGAGGTCATGTTTATTGACAGCAGACTAAAGCTGACGGATATTCTGGAATTCGTCTGCAAATACCGTGCATGTAGTTCACCTGGAATAAATGGAATATGCTACAAGTTATATAAGAATGGTTAAACCTCATCAAGCTACTTACCATCCTCTTCAGCGGGCATGGAAACAAGGTATTGTACCAAAAGAATGGTTCCTGGTAAATGACATTTTGATACCAAAGGAAAAGAATGCAAAAGGAATTGCAAATTTCCGCCCAGTCTTCCTCTTGAATGTATAGCGGAAATATTTTTGGGTCCTTGCTCGCAATATGACGGACTACCTGCTAGGTACCATTGCATAACCACAGCAGTCCAGAAGACTGGGCTACCAGGCTTCCCCAGCTGTCTGGAGCATTCACACATGATTTGGAACTCAATGCTATCAGCCAAACAAAAAGATACTGATGTCGTTAGCGGTGGCGGTACTGCTTGTGTGTTAACCCCCCTGGTTGGCAGCGGTTGAGGGCAGTGTATCGCACGAGCTTTCACACGTTGTATGTAGAGAATATATATATATATATATATATATATATATATATATATATTAAAGACATATTTTTATGTTTAACGTTGTTATTTCATAGATACAAGTATTTAAGCAAATGCTCTGTTTATGATAAACAGTATTAAATAACATTTACCGGCCTGAATGTCCGAGAAATTTTCATAGAAAACATCTATCTAAACATATCTAAACATCTATGTTTATCATAAACAGAGCATTTGCTTAAATACTTGTATCTATGAAATAACAACGTTAAACATAAAAATATGTCTTTAATAAATAAATTGTCGGACCTTGTCCATTTCTTAATATATGACGTCATTTGTTTACATTCGATACGCCAGAGCAGTTATGAATGTACGAGATTCATGGAAAATTGGAGTTTATAAGCAGTAAATTCGATCTTGTCTACCGATTGATTCTTTGTAGCTTAAGCGGTAAGGCACGTCAGCGTATATGACGGTTCCGTATAGGATGCAGGTTCGAATCCTGTCAAAGAACGAAAATTTTCTATGAAAATTTCTCGGACATTCAGGCCGGTAAATGTTATTTAATACTGTTTATCATAAACAGAGCATTTGCTTAAATACTTGTATCTATGAAATAACAACGTTAAACATAAAAATATGTCTTTAATAAATAAATTGTCGGACCTTGTCCATTTCTTTATATATATATATATTCTGTTTATACGTCATTTTTATAGATATAATTTATTTAAATAAATGCTCTGTTTTTTAATTATGCAGTATACACTCTCCGACAGGAATCGAACTTGTAAGCTCTAATATATATATATATATATATATATATATATATATATATATATATATATATATATATATCTGTCAGACTATTGATAATTAAAAATAATAGTCATAAAAATAAAAATGGTAGAAAGCTGAATGTTTTAAACATCTAGATTCGCCGGAACTCAAAATTTGAATTTAAAATACCTGTATATTTATTGTTTTAAATGTAACCGGTGAATGTTGTATTTCCTCCAATTTCTTTTATATATATATATATATATATATATATATATATATATATATATATATATATATATATATATATATATATATGCATGCATGTATGTATGTATCTATGTATGTATAATCCAAATCCTGTCGAATTCTTTTATCTTAATGTTGATATTAAATCCATTAAGGAAGACGCCGTAGTTTTTTTCATTTCTTTTTATTTTCCCAAGTACTTTCAATCAGATTCAAGATCATCGTCAGGCTGGATTGCTAAAACAAACATTTAGTTTAATTGATAGTTGTGGATATTTTTTTGTAAATGCGGACGAATAGACGCGGTCGGTTAAATTATAAACACGTCTGAACGCGCTTTGTTATAATTAATTTAAGTTTTAACTTAAAACTATTATGTTTTTTACGCTTTTATCTAAGGGAGGTAATTTTTATTTTATAATTGTAATTTTTTTATTATTACAATTTAATTATTTTAAAAACATTTCAATTGTAGACATTTTAAAACATTGTTATACTCATAATTAATCATATTTAGTGTTGGTTGTATTTATCTTATAGAGAGGTCTTCAAGAATTTGAATTTTATTTTTTTCAGTACATGGGAAAATAAAAGAAATGAAATGGTGCCTTCCTTAATAAATGAAAGGTCGGCATTAAGAGGTCGATCAGAGAATTCGAGAGGATTAAAATAAAATAGACATCATATGTTCAGATTATTCAACCAAACATCCTTGAATTAATATCTGCTGCCTAAATATATATGTGTGTGTGTGTGTGTGTTGTGTGTGTGTGATGTGTATATTCCTTTTCTTATGTATATATATATATATATATATATATATATATATATATATATGTGTGTGTGTGTGTGTGTGTGTGTGTGTGTGTGTGTGTGTGTGATGTGTGTGTTTTGTTATATTCCTATATATATATATATATATATATATATATATATATATATATATATATATATATATTTGGTTGGATAGATGTGAGTTTGTGACCCTGGGTTTCACGCTTTAGCGATCGTCAGACTGATTAATGTTTTAAAAATTTGGGTTTATGTAGATTGCGTGTATATTGAGCGCTTTCTAATAAGTACCGCGCATATAATATATAAATAATTATACATATATATATTTATTTATATATATATATATATATATATATATATATATATATATATATATATATATATATAAAATAAGAAAAGGAATATACACATCACACACACACAAACACACATATATATATATATTCATGATTTATACATTCCTTTAATTATGTGTATAAATGTGTGTGTGTGTGATTAAATACGGTAACATTTATTACAGATCAATAGACGAATAAATCATTTATACAACAAGTGTTTATTTTTTCAATGCACTTAATCCAATGGTGAATATTAATCATTTATATTAAGCATAACGAAATGAAAATTTCCCGACCGAAATGTCGACGTGTTAGTTTCTATCTTTTCATCCATACACATCTACGCACTCCCATACATGCCCAAGCAACAAGCATACATACACACATACATATCTACATACATACAGAAATCTGCATACACAGAGACACAGACACACAAGTGCATATGCATATCTACATATAGACACACATCCATACTGCACATGTGCGAGAGCATGCGCGTATACAAAATAGAATATTCTTCTTTTTTTCAGCGGCGTGGCCATTCAGGTCAATGGCGATCATGGCACTCCACGATATCTCCTACTTTGTAGTTCTCTGTAAAGTCTTGCTTTCAATGTATTCTTTGAAACATTTTTCATTACTTCCCTTTGTCTTTTCTATAAATATTTTCATGGTAATTCATCTGATGAACATTCCTCTATCTTACCTAGACTTTATGAAATTAAGCGCAGTACTAGATTGGCAGTAAGGTCTCATCAATTTACTGTTGAAACGGTTAGATATAACCTTAAATTCTATGGTAACAGTTTATTCCCTCACCCTTCTCGCTTGTTAAATCTCTTCCGACTTCTTGCTTCCCAGTCAATTTTTATCCTCAAAAATTTAAATACAATATCAATCGTTATCACCTGATTTTTTTAATGCTTATTCTTTTATTGTCCTCTCTCCTTAACAGTTCTTTTTTTTTAATAATCTCTAACATTCTGTAACCTCTTGCGTCCTATTAACTTTATTGCCTTGCTTGGGGTGAAATTATTTAAAAATATCGTAGCTTGGAGTTTCCATTTTGTTGACAATCATACATTCTGACTTCTTATAGTTGATGTTTAGTGCTTTCTTCTTGCTTTCCTTTACCATCTTCTGTTGGAATTACTGTAATTTTCTTTCTGCGACTTCTATCAACATTATGTCATCTGCATATCTAATATTGTTAAAATTCTGGTCACAAATAATGTGTCCTGGTACGTCGTCTAATTTTCCCCAAGATCGCATCATTATAAAAATTGTATAAAGATTGAATAGGAGAAGACACGTCCTTTTCTCTTATCTTGTGTATTTACTGAATTCATTTTCTATTCGTACGCTGGCGTTGTGTTCTGGTATATATTGTGGATTATTCTACTATTCTTCTCACATAAATCAAGCTTAATTAGCAATTCAACAGTTTTTTGTGACATACATTAGCATAGACTATAAAACATATATATACATCTTTTTTTGCATGTCTATTACTCATTTTGATATACGAGATTTGATAAAAAAATATCGGAACATTTGCTATGTTTCCAGACAGATACGTACAAAATGCATTTAAAAAATAAAAAAAAATCTTAACCTGGAGCCTTCATTTTAGTTTTCCTTTAAACTAATTGATTAAATTTAATATTTCAAATAAAAAAATATTTTAATGTATTTCAAACCGAATTTAATGTGATTGGAATTATTTTTTCTGATTATGATTAAAACCAATAGAATCGTCCATATTCATAAATTTGTAAACACAACGTAATTATCAAAATGAAATATCCTATTCAGAAACGTTATTTGAGAACATTAGGTAGCTGATTTAAAGTTTACTAAAATGAAACTATTTTTATCTTAAAATATTGTAAAAAAGAATCATTTAACATGACGTGGCTCTTTTTGTGTGGTATTGACAGAGCTATCAACAGTTTATGAAATTTAAGGTGTACATAATTGTAAAAATTACTTGACGAACACAACGTGAACACCTTTATATATATATATATATATATATATATATATATATATATATATATATATATTTTCCTGCTCAGTAATGTTTAAAATTTAAGAAAATATACAAAGCAATATGCTAAAATATACTAAGCAAATTATTGAATTTTAGGTACTTTGGCTTCATAGTCTTACTTACAAAAAGCTTGTTGAGGAAATGTCAGATATCCGCAATAAATATTAATTAAAATATAGTTACCGCACTTATTTTCTGATAATGTCATGTATAGACGCCGGTATTATGGATATTATTTATTATATTATATTTATATAAACATAAAATAAATTCAAAATTATTTTTAAAATACCGGTGTTAGTTGAATTGTAGTTACCTTTTCGATTTATGATTAGTAAATCAGTTTTAATTTAATAACAATATCACTAGTGCACTAAAAATTAATATGGAATTTGAAAATGTTTATAAAATATTCTAATTGAAATTTTAAAACACTGAAGAAAATTCTTGTGTAAAGGAATTATTTATCCAAATATTTCTTTCTTGAGATAGTGTCCATAAAAGCTATTAAAAGATTTTCTAATTAAATAATATCTTAGTTTTATTACGTGTTTTATTTTTCGAGTCCGGAGAATTTTCTGCAATTTGAGGTTCTGTTTGATTTAAATAATTTCATGATTTATTTAAGAACTTGTCCTTATAATTAATATAAACATTAAGTGTCTGTCTATATTTCTGAGATGAGGTATTATGTACATTATTTACATTATTCGGACTATTGTCCACATCTTCGTTGCCAGAGAGTGTGAGTTTAATACCCGGTTAAGGCAGTGGAGAACTTTCAGAGAGAAATTAACAGGAGATAACTGATAACTGACATCCATTAAACATGCCACGTGGAACTAGAACAGTCTACCCCAGTGAGCGAAATAAAGGGTTATTCCAACCGCCTGAAGGAGGCCGGAGCGTACAAAGGCCGAAACGTTGTAATAAATATGACGACAAAGATAAGGACAATAGTCCGAATAATGTAAATAAACTTTAAGTGATACAAAAAAGAATTTCTTGAAATTTCATGAAATTAAATGAGTGTGTATGACGAGGTAGGTAATAGATGTAAAATTATATTGTTACTAAGATTTTGCAGATAAGATACATTTCATAAATAATTTAAATTAATGTGGAATAAGTTCTGAAACTTTCATTAAAATCCAATTATCTAATTTTTGCAAGAATTTGCAAATCAATGTGGTTATTATTGCAAAAAGACGCTCAAATTTTCCGCACACATTTATAGCCACCCGTTGCAGACATAAAAACAAGATTTTTTAACCAAAATGTGTGTTCGTGCTTGCACAACTATCGACGGCCCGCAAAAGTTTTCGTCTACCCAGTTTCAGTCACAAGGCTTGGGTCAACCCGTGGTATGGTTTTCAGGCTCTTTCCAAAGTTGCGCACACTGGGATCGCCCCCTCCAGACCGATAACATTTAGAAGTCTCCTTCCTGACAAATCAGCCGTGGTAAGTTTCGAACCCAGGTCTCATGGCCAGAAAGCGAAAATAAAACAGCAATTGTTTTTTTTTTTAAGACACGTTTTATTATTCAACTAACAAACGCTTTTTCCGAATTGCGAATAACCTTCAGGAAACCCTTTTGTTGGTGACACATAAAATCTTCGAAATCACATCTTTGTACCCATTTTTAATGTGTCGACCTCAATAGGAACGCTGCATATCCTATAAACAAGATGCAACGGTAAGGTGTGTCCGTTATTTACAATATCTTGTAGTTTTCTTTTGAGTGCATTGAATATTATGGGGTTGTAAACTATATTTATTTCTATATATGCACGGTTGCTTTCCTTTGTGTTGTAACCTAGGGAAGGTTACTGAATAGAATAATCAAACGAAGGTTGGTTATGAACGATAATACTTAGGACAAGAACAACACATATAAGATGCGCCAGCGGAGGGTAGAAGAAGTCAACTGCTAGAAGTGAATCAAATGAATTCTTCAATGAATCTCCAACTGCAGGATATCTACGAATCGCCCCAATATGGCACAAGGCTGAATTAAGTGAGGGGTATCGAAGTCCGTAGGCTCGGCCAAAAATTCACCGTAGACGCCGTATAAAACGGCGTCGGGTAGCAGCTTCTCGAGATAGCCTCGTCTGGGGATACTCTCTGCCCAGAGGCAGAGTTTGACCAGAACAGCAGGAGACGAATCTCAAAATACAGACCAACATACTGTATTTACTACTCTGCTGTGAATGGGGACATACCCATTATCGTCCGTAAGTATGCGACAAGATTTTGTATGTATAAAAATATAGGTACCTCCAAATATTTTCAATTAATATCAAAAAGTGAAAAACCTTCCTAGAAGCATTTTAGTTTTAATTTCAAGCTAATGGATGAAATTTCATATTACCAATAAGCACAATACCTAGCTGTATTTTACACGAACTTAAATTGATTGGAATGATTTTTTAAATAGCTAAAATTGGTTGATTTTAGTAATTTTAGCTATGCTTGCAATTCAGTCACAACGTAATTCACATTATTCAAAATATATTTCAAAAATAAAATATGCTTAGCTGATTTAAAATGTAATTAAACTGATTTGAAACAAATATTACTTACTTTGATTTTGAAATAACACAAAAGCATTTTTTAACACGGAGGTGAGTGATTAGGTCTTGACACTAATCTCGATAAACTTATTTTGGGAACCTATTCTACGTGGCACATCTATAAAATTACTTGACGAATATAACGTGAGCGCCGTTATATATATAATACAGAATTTTAAAAGATTTAAGAATTATAAATTATTTTATTTAAAATTTAAAAAAAACACAAAAGGAAACAGTTCTTGTAAAAGTTTATTATTCATCGATTTTTTTTTCTTAAAATGATAGTGTCAATATTATATCTTATACGTAAAAGCAATTAAAAGCATTTCGAATTAAATGATGCGTTGGTTTTAATGTATTTTCTTTGATTCAGTATATATTTTTTGTGAGTGGTCGTCCTGTTTTACAAAAGAAAATTGATGATTTATATTCTCTATGAATTTGAGCTTATAACATTAAGTCCTACAAAAATTGGTTTCTCATAATTTCATAAATTTAAATAATTGGTGATGGTTGGTGATGCTAACAAATATAAAATCATGTTTTTACCCTGATTTTCTAACATGAAACGTTTCAAAAGTGTTGACCTAAATTTTGAAGGTTCTAAAAAGAATTAAAAATATAATTTGATATTAAAAAATCCTTCAGTCTTTCCTCTTAATAAAAGCATAAACATTTTGACGATAAATCTTATATGACGTCACACATTATGAAATGGACAAAGTCCTACAATTATTTTAAGACATTTTTATATGTATACATTCTTTTTATAGGTACAAATATTTAAGTAAATGCTCTGTTTATAATAAACTGTATTAAACAACATTTACCGGCTTGAATGTCCGAGAAATTTTCATAGAAGATGGAGGGGACGCGGGAATCGGTCGACAGACGAATCTGCACAGGAACATTGTAGTTTAAAGAAAGTAAAATCGACCTTTCTAACCGAACGCTCCTCTGTGCCCCAATCGGTTAAAGGCACGTCAGGCTATATGACAGTCCCGTATAGGATACAGGTTCGATTCCTGTCAGAGGACGAATATTTACTATGAGAATTTCCCGGCCATTCAGGCCGGTAGATATTGCTTAATACTGTTTGTTATAAACAGAGCATTTACTAAAATATCTGTATCTATAAAAAGAATGTATAAACATTAAAATGTCTTAAAATAATTGTAGGAGTTTGTTATTTCATAATGTGTGACGTCATATATATATATATATATATATATATATATATATATATATATATATAAAAGTGAACATAGAAGTCAACACTTAGAGGCGACAGTCTGTTTCATGCTAGATGCAATCGTCAGGCCGCGGTTCCGTATATGATACAGGTTCGATTCCTGTCAGAGGATGAATATTTTCTATGTCGTGGCCTGACGATTGCATCTAGCATGAAACAGACTCTCGCCTCTCATTGTTGATTCTATGTTCACTTTTATATTTACATACGCTCTATCTCTGGTATTGAGCACTTTATCCCATAAATATAGCACATCTTAAGACTATATTTCTTCATATATATATATATATATATATATATATATATATATATATATATCAGTAAAGAAAATCCATAAAAATCCATTTCGGTTATAATTTATTTGATGAATATATTTAAATATTCATCACATCAGACCACGGGTTATTTTTATAGATGAAATCAATTTGTCCAGACAAAAAAAAAAAAAAGAAAAAGTGGGGAGAGGAAAAAGAAAGAAAAAGGAAATAAAAAAGGAAGAAAAAGAAAAATTTCAATATAAAATTTTTTTAAAAATTTAGAGAAGAGAAGAAGAGAGAGAGGGGGAGGGAGAGAAAGGGAGAGAAAAGAAAAGAAAGAAGGAACAATTAAATATGAACCGACAGGTTGACCTAGACATAATTTTTCCTTAAAGGGCTGAACAAGTTAATATGCAAGGTAAGGGGAGGGGTGATCAGCATTTTAAAAAATACACTAATATGTAATAGATATGGCGTTTCAGAGAGAAAAAATCTCATCAACGTATTATGATCATCACAATTTCAAATTTATAATAAAAAAAATAATAATAATATGTTATGATGTTGATTTGGGTTGAGTAGAGATAAACGCCAAATAACACGTAACAATAAAAAGGGTTTTAATAGGTTGGTAAATAGGTACAAAATCGCCTGAGTAGTCAATAACTAGCTCAGCTAAGAACTGCTCCGTCCCTCTGTCTTCTGAAATACCACTATTTAACGTCTTTGTTCGCAGACAAGTTCATCTTCAAGAGGGGTGGTAGGTTTCCGACACAACATAATATATCCAGCATCAATAAAATAACGTATGGAAAAAATGGTATATAATTTTCATATACCAGAACAATGTTAGGAAAATTAATAACAAAGTGGAAAAAATTTTCGTGTGACGAGATTCGTTGATTGGATTTCATGAAGCGAATACGTAATCCCCTCGATGTAAACATCACTTTAGTCCGATAAGTTCCCAAAGGCCGAAACACGTCATATGAATTTTTTTCCACTTTGTTACTAATTTTCATAACCTTGTTTAATCATATATATATATATATATATATATATATATATATATATATATATATATATATATATATATATATATTAGATATGCGCGATACTTATTGGAATGTGCTCAATATCAGTGATAGGCCTGACATATTCAGATATGAGTTTGTAACCTTGGGTTTCACGCTTTAAACGTGAGACCCAGGGTTACAAAGTTATATCCATACAACTGAATATATATATGTATATGTGTGTGTATGTGTGTGTGCGTGCAGAGAGATTGAGAGATGAAAGAAACCAATTTAGAGATTCATGGACAGCAGTATAAATAATCACAGCGATTCTGACAAAGAAAGATATTAAAGTATTCTCTCTAACATATGAACAGATGCATACACAGACACATACACAAACAGATGCACACACGCTCGCGCACGCACATAGACACATCAATATAAAGAGAGAAAGAACGAGAAATTGTGCTGTCCTTCTACTGGCGACAAAACACTATTGAAAAAGGATCCGACATGCTAATTGTGTCGACCTTGCTTGCCCGGAAGAAAACAGATTTCTAAGGAGGGTGCAGGAGGTGATGTTTTAATGTATGGTGCGAGGAGACGGGAGTGTGAGAAGAGCAATTGATGCGATATGTTATAGTATTAGTAGTCGTAACAGCAGTTGTATGCGTAGAGCTTTTAAGCCATTAGGCGGGTGGAAAAAATAAAAGGTAGTTGATATGTCATGTCACTTCTCGCTTGGGTGTTGTCGATGTGTCCATGCAGAAGATTCATTGCAGACGACATGTTCTTCTTTGTTGTTCTGTGTATGGGCGAGAAACAAGACGACAGATAGAAACAAGGAGTGAGAGAGCGTTAAAGAAAAGATTAATGCTCTGAGAAAGGATGAAGAGGAAATCGAGAGAGAAATATATGTGTGAAGAGAGGAGGCTTTTTCATGAAATCCACTGAGATATATTTCTCTCTCGATTTCCTCTGCATCCTTCTTAGGGTGCTTAGTTAATCCATGTTGCAGATGCCTTTCCCAACAACCCACACAGAAATACGTACAATGGTTTATACAGCAATTATACTGAGCGGACCTTAGTTACGGTATCATCGGGAGAACGCACTTCGGGCTTCCAAACATTTTCGACTACGGTTTTTCACTCAAAAGACATGTATCAAATCGTGGGATGGTTTTCAGGAAATTCAGATTTTTGTCCCATCCAGTGATCGTCTCCTCAACCCGAAATTATCAATTATCATTACAAATCAGCCATATATATATATATATATATATATATATATATTCATATATATATATATATTCATTTAAATAAATATGTTATAAAATCACTACAAAAATAGCCATTTTGTTTCAACACCTCCGGTGTCTTATCAAGTGATGATTCAACATCGTCAGTTAATAAGACACCAGGGTGCTGAAACAAAATGGCTATTTTTGTAGTGATTTTATAACATATTTATGTTATAAATTTAAAAATAAATAATTATATCTGCTCTACTTTGTATTGAGCACTCTTTTAATAGTAATTTTTGGTTACTGGAATTCATTCCAGTATATACCAATTATTTATATACTTGGGTATATATATATATATATATATATATATATATATATATATATATATATATAGACATTTTTTTAATACATTCTTTTTATAGATGCAAATATTTAAGTAAATGATCTGTTTATAATAAACAGTATTAAACAACATTAAAGGCACGTCAGGCTATATGACGGTTCCGCATACTTATAGAACATACGGAATATCTAAAAACAAGTATCGCATCATTCAACGAGTGCTTAGTGGGTTAATACTTTTAAATTTGTTAGCGAAGTGAATTCGCCATTTATTACATGAATCTTACTAATTTATTCTTTGTATGACTGCTTCATGTAATATTGATTATATTGCACCAATCATATATATATATATATATATATATATATATATATATATATATTGACTGAAATTGATGTAATTCTTGACTGATTCTACACCTCTCTTACCGGAGCTCAATACGGACACTTTTAAAAGTGCACAGAATCATGCCGACCTCAATAAGCAACATACTCTTCGATAAATCTAATATGGTATGTACTTCCAATTTTAAGAAAAGGTTTAAAACTGATTGAAGTCCTTATTATAAAAAAAAAAACATGAGTCCAAATGCCTTAATAAAATCGGTCATGAAATCAACCACAATGTCCTGATCGTATATTGAAATTTAGAGTATTACTACTTTCAGCAACATTCATACAGTCAATAGTAGTAACATTTATTATAGTAGTATAACAAAAATAATGTCTTTGAATATGGCAAAATGTTTAGCCGAAATCACTTGGAATGAACAAACATTTGAACAGTGTTTATATTCATTAAGGTCAGAAGAGGGAAAAAACACAAACACGTACGTTTACAAGAAAAGCATGATTAGAAATTTAAAGAATGTACCATGTCAGTTATGTGAAAAAAAAAAACAATTAGAAATTTCGGTTTTATTTGATTCCATATCGTTCTTCGGCATGGGTGAAAAATTATGCGATGAACATAATTGCAAACCATAGCCTTTGTTCTGGTTCAAAGCCACAATCATTCAACACACTGGAAATGGAAGCTAGTTACCTTGTTAACCATATCTTTCCCATCAATGTCAGTCACATTTATTCCGTTCTGCTAAGTCTGATATAAGACTGTCATATTGTCGAATTTATTAAGGATCGTAATCACCGCGCAACACTAGCATTCTTTAGGAAACACTTACGAGAATTTAACCTAGTTTGGAGCATATGGACATTCCGTGAAAAATAAAGTCATTAAACATATACAGCAGTCTATTTCGCTAATAATTGTTGTACAAAAAGCATCCTAAAGTATATGCTTCTTAAGAAAGTACTTTACTGAGTTCCTACCGGGACTCAAGCTCACTCTACACCTCAAGTAGAACTCGGACCTACGATCCATCGCCGAAGATGCTGGGGAAATGATCGGTTCTCTGTACCACTCCAGTAAGTACCTGAAACTTCCTGCTATCTTCTACATTTACAAAAGCTAGATCAGGACAAAAATGGAGGACTATGGCCATATATGAGCAAGAGTTAACCAGTTTTCGGTTTCCAATTTTGAAAAGCGTCTCCGTATTTTTGTGGGCGATGAAATTTTTGTCCACCCTACAACCTAAAGCCTAAACAATACCAGTCTCTCGCTACTTATTACTGTTTCCATGAAAAGTGTTCCCACTAACTACATTCCTTAGTTTCACTAGTTCTAAGCTTCACAGCTAAGACCAGCCATACTATGCATATTGTAGCGAACCAATAACATTCCCTTTGTATTTCATTGGTGAGATCTGAATTCCACTAGGGCAGCTTCTTCCCACCAACCGATAATTTGTGGAACAAACTTCTAAGAGAATGCTTCGTCGATCGCTGCAATCTTAACCTGTTCAAGTCTAGGGTTAACCGTTATCTTCCTCACATACCTTCATAAATCCCGCTTCTTATTCTGTAAACCTCTACCTCGAGTGGTTCTTAGGCCTTGTATAGAATGAACGTTATAACAAAAAAATTGTTTTCTCACACTTGATAAATCAACAAAATTCAAATAGTATACATTTCTGCTTACTTATACATTAATGTCACTCAAAGAAAAACAAATATTCAAAATTTAAAGACTAATTTAATTTTTTTTAAAACCCTTTATGTCAAATTTGTATTCAGAGCATTTGACGCAGGAACTTAAAATTCATATATATATATATATATATATATATATATATATATATATATATATATATATATATGTGTGTGTGTGTGTGTGTGTGTGTGTGTGTGTGTGTTATTTTTTCATTTGCATGTTTGTTTTTCCATCTGACACGTTCTGACGTTCAATAATTTTTTCATAATACCAATGGCTTTTCATCAGCGTGATCATAATATTATTTCTTCTTCAGGTTTAGTACAGGTGGTCTCGTTTTCTCTTTCTGTTTACACTTATTTTTTACATTAATTATTTTCATAATTTTATAAGAACGCAATCATAATAAATATATTGCTAGGGAGAAGGGAAACAGATGTTTGCTTAAATGAGCTAAGTTTGTCACAAGGCCGATTGATAGGAATGGTGGGTAGATAGGTTGTGTTGTGTCTTTCTCTACTGAAAGCCATCAAGTGAAATAAACATGCAATGGTTTCACAGAACTTCAATGCACAGGAAAATAATACATCAGATATTTTATGCGCATTTATTCTAAAAGTTTCACGAGAAACAGCATTGTTTATAAATTTTCATGAGTTTGGGAGATTGAAGTTTTGATATTAATAACAAAAAAAAACATTTCCTAGGTTACATAAATATGACACTTTCTTGCAGTTTAACTTGTCCTTTATAGAAACTTAGCTAAATTCTGTCATATACCGATCATCACATTACAAAGAACCAGTATATACTGTTAACCTAAGACAAATATTAGTAGCGTTACAAAATGTGATACTCACGGGATAGATTGAAGGCAAGAGAGACAGAGAAAAAAATGCATAATAGGCAGCTTGTGTAAATGGATGATGGTTTAAAAGAGACAGGAAAAATTCAAAATTTATTAATACCTACAAAGGGCAGGTAATTGTGAGAGGCTGATCGCCAACATCAGGAAGGGATATGGTACACAGAAAAAGAACGCTAAAATTCTATAGCAATTATCAGACAAAAGAAATAAATAAAATCATGCATTACAGAAGACGGTGTTTTAAAGTGTGCATATAATATTTCATATGCATATAGAATAATAAACATATGTATAAATATTTGATATGTTCTTTTCCGGTCCAGTCGAATACCGTGAAACAGTTTCACCCCTGACATCACTTACACGATACGCGTATATTTCATTTGGTTTGGTTGTTTTTCAAGATAAGGATTTATGATGACGTAGTCTTTTCTATAATTAAATATTAAGAAAAAAAAACTCGGCCAGACAGTTATACTTCATAGAAAGTATTTACAACAAACGTTTCAACTGACAACACTGTGACCTAATGAAAATCTCACACGCTAAACATATGCTAAAAATATAATGGCGAAGCCGAAATTTAAATGTTTGAATATGGGAAAGCCGACATTGAAAATGGGTAAAAGTAAGTTTGGAAGCACTCGACTACAAACTTTTGATAACAATATCACCCAATACAAGACCCAAGATTCACTCCATGCAGATGATCATTATGTGGTGTTATATGAACGTAAGATAAGGCAAAAAGTGCAATACATGAAGTTATGTCAGAAAGATAACGATCAACCGAAGACTTGAAGAGTTCAAGAGATCGGGATAACATCCTACTGAGAGTCGCTTTCTCAAAACAACAGTTCTCAGGAATAAGCTGTCAAAATGGAATTTACTTCTTATTAATGAAATACGAAGGGATTGCAGATGACACACACTTGTTTATGTGACATGGCCTGGTCCTAGCTGAGAAGGTCACTGCTGGTAGAACCAACTGACGTAAATTGTTGGAATGTTTGGCAAGGAAATAGGGATATATTAGCGAGAGATTAGCAACATTACGTCTGTGGGAAAGGGGTTGTAGTGTGGGAAATAATTCATTACCCACAATAATGTGTAGATCCTTTTGAACTCTATCAAGACAGACGAACATAGACTGATCAGCACCAGCCCAGATATGGCAGTAATAATGCATATTTGGTCTGATCTAACTTTGGTAAAAAGAGAATAGACAAGGAATAGTCAGATACTTTCTGGACCGGAACAATGAACCAATCATTTTACCGACATTTTTAGAAATAGATTGCATATATGAGCTTCCACTTGAGGTCTGGATTGAACTTGAATCCCAGTAGAAGTTCAAAACCAGGAGACACTCTAAAAAGCACCCATCCACCATGAGAGGTGAATTTTCATGGTCTGCTCGGTGGGGGTTAGATATACTAGTTTTGATATAGTCATATTGAATTTTACAAACCCGTGCTAGATCATGAGAGAAATTAGCTGCTAGAATTTTGTCATCTGTATATATATATATATATATATATATATATATATATCGAAAGTACTTTGGGGTCGAGTTCCTCACACCAAAACAAGTTCAAATGTTCATATAAACAAATCCTTCATTTTGAAGTTTACGGTAGACTCTTTTAAAGGCATAATCCAAAATGCAATGAAAAATACTTTTACAAACTTTGGGGGCGGATTCCTGACACCAAAGCTAGTTAAAATGTCCATATAAATAAATTTCCAAAAGGCCACCGTTGTACCTGAACACAGCAACTCCTAAAAATTGTTTTGATGTGAAGAACCTGCTCCCAAAGTCTGTATAAGTATTTTTGATACACCTTCTATGTATATTTACATATATTTGCAAAATTATCAGTTCTGTTATCAATGTACTTTATTCAATGCTGAATATTAATTCTGCAGACCATGCAGTATACAGCGCAAAAGACAACTCAAAATCCAATTGATATGCAAATGTCAATTTCTGATAATGTTCCCTGTCTTTTATACACTATTACAGATTACATATGTGAGTCAGTGTTATCACATTGAGATTTTTATTAACTAGAAATGCTGGTAAAATCTACTCAATATGTTATATTTTATTGCTAAATATATTGTGACACTATTTAGCTATGGTAATTGGCTAACTAATTAAGCATGGAAATTAAAAACGAGAAATACTTAAGGCGACAAAGAGCTATAACGAAAGACATACCGAGCGACATTATTTTCTTTTTAACAAAAGAAACATGGGTAAAGATTTTATTTTCATTTACGAAGAAAGGTATTTTTTCGCAGAAGATAGAAAATTCGTAAGAAAAGCGGGTATCGGATTCTGTCAGAATTAATTAATGTCATGACGCGACAAGGGAAACAGAATACGGATAAAGAATAACAATCTGCCCACTCGTGTGGCAATAATAAAAATTTCAATTCGGTTATCTTAAAAAAAAAAAAAAACGACGAAGAAAGCCATTATTACTACCTGTACAAGCTGTTGGCGACAGAATGCGATGGTACTGAGACGGAAGAGACAAAGCTCCTAATATTTGTTTTTTATTTGGAATGATTGCAATAAGTTAGATGAGTAACAAGCACCTGTATATATATATATATATATATATATAATAAGTAACTACCACCTGTTACATCATCAGGTCTTACCTGAGCCTTATTTAACTTATTGCATTCATTCCAAATAAAACAAATATTAGAAGCTGATATTGCAGGATATATTTAGCACACACATAAATATATATATATATATATATATATATATATATATATATATATATCCTGATTTTTTGATGTAGCTCGTGTCCGTTCTTCTTATTGTAATATATATATATATATATATATATATATATATATATATATGTGTGTAGAGAGAGAGAGAGAGCGTGCGGCACATTTGGAAAGTGCCTGAAAAACATAACACGGGTTGATCCAAAGCTTGTGAGGGAAATTGAGTTGACGAATCAATTAGAGACCGTCGATAGCTGTGCTAGCACGAAGTCACAAGTCATCGTGACCGAGGGTTTGAGTGTGCTGGCCTTGTTCAGATTGTTGATCGTGCTAGATAATACGATCTCTCCCAGAAACTGTAACTGTTTTTTTTTTTTTATACGGAGAGGTAAGATTACAAAAACCCTTACCTGGATATTTTAATAGACACTAATAACAACACATTTACTACGTCTCCGTATAATAAACCAACCAGCAAAAACTCTTGCACTCTAAACTATAAGAAAGGATGTCCCGCTTACTATAAATTAGCACTTATACAGAATTTAATTAACCGAGTACAAATTAATTCCTCCACAAAAAGTTTTTCTACAATGAACTAAAAAATATTAAGCAGACTATCATTAATAATGACATCCAAACCACGTTGTAGATGAACAAATAAGACGATATAATAAAAAGCCTCAACACACGTCAAATAAAATATAGTACTTGCATAAAGGACACTAAATATATATCAAACTACTATATTGTAACTAGCATGTTAACTACAAACAATATGAAAAAAATCATAAAGAATCTCATTTATACTAACATATCTTCCATGGATTATAATAAAAAAACATAAAATTAATCCTATATTATTAAGAAAATCCATTATAACCAATTTAATTATCCTCCCTACAAACTGATGTATTACGTAAAGTCAACATTATATACCAATTTAAATGTCTCTTGGGAGAATGTATCTCCGACAAAAAAAAAAAACAAATATATGTGTTGGGTATACGACAAATAGACTAACAAGAAGGTTTACACTCCATATGTCCGACCATTTGTCTATTGCAAGACATCTACAACAACATTCCTGTTCACATTCACAATATAAAAATTACTAATCAACAATACAACAATCTTACACCATAAAACAATAAATTTAGATTACAGATACAAGAAGCAATTTATATTCAAAAATTAAAGCCGACACTGAACAGAATCAACTATGAATACTGCAGTAATGTTCTGAAATGCCTGTAAAGGAACAGTTTTTTCATGCTTTAATTTGCCCGTGACCATGACATTATAACATAGAGGAAAAAATCCATAATGGATAATTGTTTTCACGTTATAATGAACGGTCAAAACACTGACAAACTTTTGCATTTAAAAGAATAATGAAAAAATTACGGTAATTGATAACAACACACTTCTTCGTATAAATACTTATACCAATGAAAAACATATAGTTTTGTTTATATATATATATATATATATATATATATATATATATATATATATATATATATATATATATATATGTTATTCGTAGACAGTACTGTTTCGCTGTATCACAGCTCCTCAGTGCAACTAGACATCCGAATACCTCAAGCCCGGATCGAAACCCAACCGATCAGTCAGAGTTTCTGTCACTAAGCTATCTTCATTCGACAGAGAGAAACAACTAAATCTAGCGTATTGTTTTTACGAATGAAAACAAATGCGAAATATATATATATATATATATATATATATATATATATATATATATATATATAGACACATAGATAGATAGATAGATAGATAGATAGATAGATACGAAGAGTGAGAGAATTATTAATATTTATTTTTAGCTTTATCTCTATGTAATGCTATGGATCTTAAAAAAGAGAAACAAGATATTGAGTGATGGGAAAAAACTTGAACAAATATCGCATGACAGTCAAAAATGTATTTGAAAACATTAGCTAGATAAGAACAAAAACTATAAATGGCTTTAAGAATGTCTCAAAGTATTTCGAGAAAAATTAAATGAGCAATAAACGGGGTAAGTGGATTGAAGCGCAGGAAAATATTTGAAGAACTTGACGTCGTGAATGTAAACAGATTTAAAAGATGCAGAATATTAAGAAAATGTTGCTAAAGACATGAAAGCAACGAAACTATCAACTTCAAGTAAACCTCACAAGGAGAAACGTGTAACTTGTGTGAAAAAGTATGTGATAACCGATTTCCCAACATTAATTTCGCGTAATGAATGTCGAGTTAGATTAGTTGGACTAATAATGGCTGGACTAGAAGTAGGCTTTTTATACAAATCGTCAAACAACACCAATTAGAAGACTACTGTGGTAGGATGTAATACTTTTGTTTAGTACTTTAGACAGTAAAATTTTAGCTGTCTTCAAACGTGATGAGGGTGTCAGGATAAATTCAATTCATTATTGTACGTTCTTTGACAGACGATATTTTTATGCAGGGTACAGGAGACAACTCCAAAGACTAGCACAATTCTCCTTTATATTCTACGGGATTGACTTGTTAAAATTGTTTAAAAGACAGTAAATTAATGGAATGGCCTTGTGCCACTTTTGGCATTAATCAGTAGCAAATTTGTTGATCCACTATTAAGAAGGAAGACAAGGTTTTTAGTAAAGAATATGTGATAAAACCTGCTGTATGTACATTAAAAACGACTGAAATACTGATCAAAGTTATAAGATATGAAAGATTCCAGTTCCTAATAAAATAATATTTACTTCAGTTTGGTGATATATCGCGTCTAAAATGTTTCTGAAATTTATAACTTTCAGATGTATAAATGTTTAATCGATTTCACCTCATGTAAGGCAGTAAAGCCACTAAGACACAAGGGATTATTGAGTGTAGAAGAATTAGAAACAGAAACATTACTAATGAGCGAGAAGAGGAAAGATTAATAAGAATGATAGTAGATAACGATTGACATTGCATTTAAATTTTTGCAGATTAAAGTTGACTGAAAAGCATGGAGCCGGAAGGGAGTTACATCAACGAGAATTGCGAGAAAAATCTTAGTATAGAACTTGCGGTTACATATATCCAGCTCAACTGTAAATTGATCTAAACGCCAGTCTCGTACTGCGTTTAAATTCATAAATTCTACGTACCATAACAAAGTGCTGATCCAAACAATTACCATGAATATATTTATAGAAAAGGCAAAGTGAGGCAACCTTACGGTGGTTGGAAAGTGACTGAAGCCGAGCTGCCAGATCAGGACCAATAATACTGCCGATTTCGGGTGGGCGATGTAAGTTATCATGTAGCTCAAGGTAAGTACCAGGGGTGTCATATATGATAACAATATTCTATAGATTGAAGAATGGTAGACTTATAGATATGTATGATAGATATGTATGATAGATTCTGCAGAGAAAGATTGTCCCGGGGACTCAACATTCTTAGCAGATGTTCTAGTAATGGAATCAATATAGGTTTTCCACTTCATGTCAGCTGAGAATGTTAGCCTGAGAAGGTGCAATGATTCATATTCAGGAAGGTTAGAATTAATCAAGCTGATGGATGGCAGAGAACAGATATTTAAATAAAAAAAGAACTGTGTTTCTTGTCACAAATAACATACCCCTATATCGGACACACTACCAGCTCCTTGAGTAAAGTTTTACTTGTCACTTATCTGTCCATACTCCAACAAAAAGCATTTATCAATCCATAATCTACAAGAAACCTGAAGGAAAATTCTGGTCGAAAATAGAAGAATTCCATATAAATCACATTATCAGAAACATCTTCCTATTCGAGAGGCACTATATATCCAACAATTCTGTCCTACCATCACCCTTACATTATTTAATAGTGAAAATGGTGTGTTAAAAGTTTATTTTTTTTAGAAACTAAAAGATAGAAAGATGCTCACAGGAATTCCAGTTGCGTGAGCCTTGTGAGAGCTTGGAATGAACACACGTTTTAAAAAAATAGCACAAACATAAATTACAACGTAACAGTCAAAACATGATGAAAAAGTAACAACACCGGAGACAAAACACCATTAAGAAATATGTATAGGAGTGGCCGAATGCGCCTGGGACAATAAAAATTATATAAATCTCCTACAAAACGGAAAAATGTTAGGATGCTAGAAAAACTTAATAAAACATTCAATTTTATTTGTCCGCCGTATTCAATGAAAGATGCTTTAAAGAAAGGTTGATTCCAATATATATATATATATATATATATATATATATATATATATATATATATATATATATATATATATGGCAGGGTAAGGGTTTTGTTTATCCCCCACCCAAGAATCTTAGATACGGGGCCATTTTACTACATCTCAATTTTCATAGGGCAGTATAGATAGAAAATAGAAAATTTAGTGCAACCTAATTATGCAGCATAAGAGATAATATGTAATATAATTGAACAATTCAACTAGAAATAAAATACAATGTATGCAAGTACAAATTAGAGACATGTAATAATGCAACATTCCATTTTAAATAAATTAACAATGTTTTGCAGCAATTTTTAACATCAAGTTGAGAATGTTCTTGTTAAAACGTTGAAAGATTTAACGCATTCAACATTATGGATAAACAAATAGTGAATTTTGTATAGTGTTTTTCGAGACTTAATATAAGCAAAACAAATTCAAACATTTGGACGAAAAAAAAAAGACAGTGGAATTACGTAAAATCCGGGGAAAGTTTTTCATCATTTGATAGTCAGCGCTTAGTTCAACCGGAACATAGACAGACCATCATTGACAATGGCGGAAAATAAATATATAAGCGACAAATGTATCGTGATTGTAGACAACTATGACATGTTCAATTTCATGAAAGGGCGTTGAAGGGAGGGGTAGGATAATCAGACGTAAATTTAACAGAATTTTTAAAAAAATATATATTTTAGATTCAGGGAGCTTCTTGAATGGGCCTGTAGATAAAATTTAAATGGTAATACATAGCAATATTAAAGCTAAATAAAAAAAATAAGGTATTTACTCGTAGAGGGTGGAGCATTATATGCTAATAAATTATGGCTAGAAGAAATGGCAATACTTAATTTTTAAATTTTAACTATTATTTTAAGGTAAAAATAAACTGTGCAGGCAATTTACAGTTATTTCACTCCTTTATTGTAATAGGTATTTTTGTCAGTAAATTTGATAATTTCTAGTTTTTCATGTAAACATAAGAAGTAAGGTACATTTAAAGATTTTAAAGTTTTTTTTTTATTATTTTCCATTTTACCGTAGGAGATTTATTAACTTCTTTTAAGTTCCAAAAACATTTAGAAAATGACGTCCTATTTCTGTACGAGTTATTGGTGACAGATAGTATATGTTAGTACCCCCTAGTTTTAAAGGAATTACTGGTACTACCGATATAATTTTTTTAACTGTTGGATTTTATATTTAAATTTTATAACGGGCAGTTTTCAATCCGTGCCTGATGATTACATCGTACATGAAACGCAGGGCTGTACACAACGGTGAGGAAAAATGTATATTTTTTATTAGTATGAATATTAGGTTTATTTTACATCGAATGTGCTCTCTCTCTTTCTCTCTCTCTCTCTCTCTCTCTCTCTCTATATATATATATATATATATATATATATATATATATGTGTGTGTGTGTGTGTGTGTGTGTATTTGTGTGTGTATGTGTGTGTGTATACATTGTGTGTGTGAGAGGAAGAAAAAGAGAGCGGGAGAGATATATTTGTGTGTGAGGTGTTTCAAGGCAAACGGCCTCTCCTATAGGATTGCGTATGTGCGTGTGTTCCCGCGCACGTATATGTGTGTGTGTGTGTGTGTGTGTGTGTGTGTGTGTGTGAGAGAGAGAGAGAGAGAGAGAGAGAGAGAGAGAGAGACTGAACACGCGCTCGTGCGTGTGTGTATATGTCTATGTGCGTACGCTGCGCATGCGTGCGTGCTTGATGGGGGCACCCTATGATCTTACATTTTATCTGATTTAATACGTGTTTGGGATTACATTTTACTACTTTATTTCATGGCGAATTTTGAATGTAACTGATTCACTTGAGGGAAACCACTAATTCGTTCAAACATAAATTGAAATGCGTTTTAGAAAAAAAAAACTCAAATAAATTATATTCTTTCATTATTTTGATTGAACAAAAAAATATTTTGACGTCGTTCCGGAAATTAATAGAAAGAGAAAAAAAATCATTATTTTTTTCTCTGCCACCAAACATTTTTTCTGGCATTGCATTAGACGAACACTGATTCGCCCCATTCACGTCTCCTCATGTAATAACCGTCTCAATATCTCACTCTATCATGCTCAGTCTTTCTTTCTTTCTCTCATTCTTTCTCTCAAGTCTCTGTTTCTTCTTTACTTCCTCTTCCTCTCTTTCAATCACTCTATCTATCTAGTTTTTGCTCATTGTCTTCATATATGTATTTTCTATTTCAAACAAATTGTTCTGCTATACTTCTCTTCTTATACCTCCACACGCATACACAGATGCACATTCACACACACGGAATCTCACATACCAAATATATATCTCTCTCTTTCTTTCTTTCTTTCTTTATATAGAAAGAAAGAAAGAAAGAAAGAGATTGTACAAACAGTGAACTCAAACGATACACAAAGATAGATTGCCCCACGTTTTATATAAAACTTAAGAAGCCGGAATATATGGTATTCAGAAAAAATGTTCAAGGTTCGAGCTATGAATTTGAAATGTCAAAATCAATCATGTACAGAAGTTCAAATATCTGGGAAATATTTTAACATAGAGCGGAAATTGTGGCACCGAAATCCGTAGGGACATTGGAATGGAATAGAGAAAATGAACAATGTATTGAGAAACATGAAATATTCATTAGCAACAATGAAAAGTGTGATGAAGTGTTATGCCATACCAAGCCTCCTATATGGAGGCAGTGAACGCTGGACAATTTCCTCACAGATGGAGAGAAAACTGGAAGCAATGGAAATCTGGTTCTCCGGAAGAATATTGAAAATACTATGGAATTAACATGTGAGTAATGAGGAAGTCTTAGAGAAAATGGAAAGAAAAAGGACAATTGATCATAATGATCAGAAAGAGAGAGTTGAAATATATCGGATATATTATGAGAAATGAGGACCATGAAAAGTTGACACTCAATAATTTAAAGTAAAATTGACAGAAGAAAACAGTGTATTACCTATCTTCAAGAACAAAGATGGAGTGATATAGTAAAATGACAGACATTGCTAACAGCGCCGAAAGATAAAAAAAACATACGTAGAACCATGATCGCCCATGTCCTGAAGGTACACAGTACATAGCAGAAAATATATAACTCATTTTACACTGGTTTCATTTGATGTGAGGCAATTTAGTCGTTGATGCCTTTCCGGAAACTGGTGATACGCTGGTTTTGTAGTAAATTCTATAGCAATGTGAAAAATCGGCGACATATAAATGGAAGCCATGAAGAGAAACTTGCATTTGAACAGATTTCTTTTGTATTAAATTGCCCTTGATTATTTTTTATTTATTTTTACAAAATTAAAATATATTAACATTTCTTCGTTTCATTTTTCAGTAAAATTAAATTTTATACGTAGTTAGATGAAACTATCCTCGATACTTACAGATCTGCTCGTGGGTCATAAGGTTATGAAGGTCATCTTAATTCTTCACTAGTGAAATTTGTTTTGAGTACACAGTTTTTTTATGAGCACCAGAATAAAAGAGCAGCCCATAAGAATGTAACATTTGTAAAGAGAATAAAATAGCAATAATCTTATTTTGAGAACAAATACTAAACAAATGACTATTCCCAAATGCAGACACGAAAATAAATTCCTTCGCCGCTACCTAAAATGAAATTACAAATCAGACGACTAAGTGAAATCCCATAACCTTGATCTAATCCTTTCAAAGACCGACAATTAGAGCCGAAGGAAATATACTTTTTTAAATTAATGAAATAGATAAACACATAAGACAATAAAATAAGCAATGTACATAATCTAAAATAATAAACAAATCGACAGCGAAGGACAGATTACCCACTTCCACCACTTCTCATAACTTACCAGTGGTTTATATTGTATAGTACTTGCGAGTAGTAGGGACACCTATTTTGAAGTTCGTTTATGGTCTGCACACATTCTCTCTCTGTATGCTTTTCTTTATCTCTCTCTCTCTCTCTCTCTTCATATATATAGCGAGAGATGGGTGTCTGTGTATGGACACAGATCAACACCCTGCGATGAAAGTCGGTTTGATGCCTGAAAGATGTATGAAACAGACTTGGTGTTGCCCTTAGTGTACACATTTTTATTTAGTACATATGCTCTCTCTCTCTTATATTGAGTACTTTTACCCATAAATATAGCATATATTAAATACACACACACACACACACACACACACACACATATATATATATATATATATATATATATATATATATATATATATGCGCGAAATGTTACCCCAAATTCGTGAACATTAAACATGGAACGGATTTTTCAAAGAAAGAAAAAAAACGTTTATGTTTTTATTCCTTGATAGAATGATTTCAGCAAATGGACAGAATATTCGGTGAGACTCGGGAAACGATAGATAAATTAATAACAGCTGTATCAATCTGCTCAAATTACCGTTTTTGTTTTCAGAAAAACTTCGTACACACAGATACACAGGTAAAATAAATATACATTTATTTTAATCCTCTAAAATTCACCAATCAATTTCTTAATGCTGTTATTAAACTCATTAAGAAAGGCGCCGTAGTTTTTCTCATTTCTTTTATTTTCCCAAGTATGTTGAATCTCATCCCAAATCATATTCAGGTGTGAATTGCTAAGAAAATAATGTAATTGATACTTGTGATTTTTTTTGTAAATGTGCATGAAACGCGATCTGTTAATTCAAATATTAACATTATCTAAGGGAGGTAACTTAATTTATATTTGTAATCATTTTTATATTACAACATAATTTTTTAAAACAAAGCTGTTATAGACATTTTACAACAGTGTTGCTATACTCATACTAAATTTTATCTTGTGCTGGTTGTATTTTCTTATATAGAGTGCTCCAAGAATTTGAAGTTTTTGCTTTTATTTTCATAAGGGAGTATACTTGTATTGCCAATTAATATTTCTCTAAATCGTGAAAGTCACAGAAACTTTCCTTTAAATATTAGGCTATGGAACTTAAATCTGCCATGTATAATGTAACCTTTCATTTTATCTGTAGTTAGAGTGTATTTGATTGCGGTATAGTACGTTGATATATTTAAGGTTATTTGACGAAGTATTATGCTCTTTTTAATTTATGTTAATATTTCACATTTGTCAAATTTGTTCCCAACAATTTCATTATTATTGAGAGTTTGTTTTTTTTTTGTTTTTTTTATTCAAAGAGTTAACTTTTGCATGTTTTATTAATTTTTATATGATAGTTGTTTTGTAATAGTTAGCAAATACACTTTTTATAGCTGAGAGTTCACGTGTTTATGCTTGTTATTTTTTTTTATGGGGTGGTAGCAAGTTTATTATTATTGGTGTCTATCAATATATCAAGAAAAGGAATTTCATTGTTATTGTTAAGTTCATATGTGAACTTAAGAACGGAGACAAAAAAATCTTCTTTTTTTGTAGTTCATGTATTTCGTATAAGTTTTTAACTAATATGAGAATATTATCTACATATCTCCGGATTTTACTGGCGTTATATATATCTTATTTTCATAGTTAACCATGTAGAAGTTGCTAAATGTTGACCCCAGAACTGAACCCATAGAAATGTTATCCTGATGTACGTAGATATTTTAATGGTCACAGAATGGAACCTCAGTGGTACATAGTAGTTTCCGGTTAGGTTTAATTTTTAGTGTGGGGAAAGATGGATTGTTTTAAATAATCTTTATAACTAAATCTATATGGGATATTGGTAAATAAACTTTCAACATCAAGTGAGGTTATGGTTTTATTATTAGGTTTTTGTGTTTTTAAGATTTGGATTAGTTTGTGAATTGATTAATACTACATTTACTAGGTATGTACATATGGTGTAATGAGTTGCTTAATTATTTTGGCTAATTGATAAACTGGAGCGAGGATTTGGGTTATGAAAAACGGAGGGGGAAGTTAGGTTTATGTATTTTTATAGTTTTTTATAGTATTTTTATAGTTCCATATATGTATTCTGATTTGTATTCACCAGTTATTTGGATAAGTTTTAAGTTAACTTGTTCTGTGTTGTTGGCTGTGTCAGTTTGTTGATTTTCAATTTCCGCTTGGTTAATAGGATTTTTGTTGACTATTTAAAATTTGGTGTGGTCTTCGAGTATTTACGTAAATACGTATTTGTTCGTTCCGCATAATTGTATCGAATCGATATGGTATTTAGCGTCTGAAATAGATGTTTACATTTCAAATGTTAATATTCAAGGTTGGAGTTTCGAACTCCAGGAACAATTCTGTAGTAAATATATCCAACCGTTCAAACACTGCATTTTTCTGTGCTTGTAATGCAAGATTATCCCACAACCTATCGCAGTAATTTATCTTTTTTTAATGTGTAGATTACACTTTTTTTTTACACTCCTACCTTTTTGCATTCATAACTTTTTTCTTCCTCCTAAATTATAAATTCTAAAAAAAAGAATAAAAAAGTTGATTCGGAAAAAAAAAACATGAAAACATATAAAAACATAAAAAAAATAGTAAAAAAAAAAACATATAAAAAGATTCATTAAGGCTTACAGTTGATTCTAAGCGTGCCCTGGAAACTTTTGTGGAAATATCCCAGCGTTTTCTGCTTTGAAGCTCTAATGTTTTTTCTTCTCTTTTCTTCAGCAGCGCAAATTCGCGTCTGAATCTTTCGGGAGAGGGAGAAGTAAGTATTGTTATGCCTGACTTTCCATTACCTTCGATAGTTCCGCGCTATGAAAAAAATATTTAGGCGGGGAAATAAAGTCGGCCATTTTGTATTATCATTCATTCTAACTGCCGGAAGGCTTGTTGAATTAAATGTCGTGAAAAGAAAGCGTTCCTTCTTTTTTTTTAATCATTATCACACCTCTCTTACCACCATTTCGCTCAAACGCCTAAATAATACTCAAACATTATATATTATTTGATAGCTTTTGAATACGACCACAAATTTATCGCTGTTAAATTTCAAAGATTGCTTGCAATAATGCAGGGAAAAATATATTTAAAAATGATAATGACGTTTTTTTTTATATATAGTCAAAATTAAATGAGCATATATTTTAAAATTTGTCCAAATTTCTGAAATGAAATGTTGTCAACATTAAAACATTTTTTCAACCAATTTTCTAGTTTTTATAAAAACGATTCGACCGCCGTAGTCTGAATTCTACTTGATTCTCTTTTGTTTTGTTGTTTGCGTCACAACATACGTGCTTCTACCTTTCTCAATAGAAACACGAGTAAATCTGATCATTTCTTTTTCTTAGATGTCTTAAGTTCAAATATATGCCGCTAGTCGCTTCAATAATTCCATCACTCAGTATCCTTTCTTTTTCAGTAATAATCTCATTTTTATGACCTTGATTATTTCAGGGATTATCAATTTTTACAATATTTTTAAATGGTTCATTGAGATCACTGGAATAATAATAATAATAATAATAATAATAATAATAATAATTATTATTATTATTATTATTATTGATACTTATTAAATTAAAGTTAATCTGTTATGTGAAAGGCAATAATACATTTCTTCTTCTCGCCAATATTGGTTGAATAGTAAGGTAGAAAGGACTCTTTAGCATTCGTGGGGGCAACCAGTCTAGGAGAAGGACTACTCTGAATTGAAAACCACATAGAATAATTTTACCATTGAGGACTCATCAAGTATTTCACCGATAATAAAGAAGAGTAATTCGCTGGTTGCCGACGTCTTAAGGATACAAGGTATTTTTTTAAATATCTGCCACGACGTTTTGAAGTTAGTTTCTTCGAAAACATTTTTTTTCGTGGGAATCTATTATCAGTGAATCTATTTTACTTTTCAAGTGTCCTTTGCGCAGTTCAAGTCATTTGAGTTAATTTATTTCTGTCAATTTTCTACTGAGATGTTTTTCTTTTCATTCGTAGCGTTTCGTTTTAGGTCTCATTTCTTCTTTTGTCTGTCTGTTTTGTAATCATTTACTGCCATTATTATTCACTCTTTATACTGCCACGTGAAGTTAGCAAGTGTTTTTAAAAAATTAGTTAATATAATCTTCAAATTTGCTCGTGTAAATAATATAAAAATGTAACATGGCTTCTAACATCAAATATCTCCTAAACTAAGGTCTCAGGGGAAACCATGTATTTTCTCCAATCCTGATGAACAGTTTTACTCAACTATTAGTATTATAATTATGAAATGTTATACATGCCATTGATATTGGAACTTTCTCCCGTAACGGGCAAACTCTGATGAAAATGTTGCTAAGATTACATTTACGATGGAACACTTACCATAATCTTGTAATATTGACAAACTTCCTGTTTCTTTCTTCCCTATCGTTGACTTGATTACTGAAGTGTCATAGTTTGACAAAAATGTCTGATATATTTGAAAGATTTAGGTTTGGTTTGATTTGGTTTACGGCATATCAACCTCAATCGGTGATTAATTCCCGACAAATTTTATATTTCTGGTAATATTTTTTCTTCAAAAATGTATAGCTAGTTATGTCTTTTTATTTTTCAAAAAATGTATTGCTGGTAATAATTTTTTTACAAAAAATGTATTGTTGGTATTAAAACCTATTTTTACACTTTCATAGTGTTTTGATCCCAGTTTGGGGGTTAACCATTTACCCATAGTTGGGACCCTAACAGGTGCTACCACCCCGAGTCAGGGTGGACCTGAGAACACCAGCAATTAAGAGGTGGTTCCACGCTCCTCAAAACCTCCTGATCAGAGGTCTTATTGTTGGACGTAGTTTATCGTTTTACCCAGGACGCGGGTGTAGTTTATATTCTTCCCCGGACGGTTGAGAGTTTTAAAGCCAAAGAGTAACGAAACAGCCTTACAAAAACCATATCAAGCCACATGTGGTTCGGTGTTCACCTATTCTCAGAGTTCAAAAGCGTTTGCTCGGCCTTGCGGGTGATGAAATGTTTTCCACTCTATAACCCCATTCCTACAGATGAATCTTTGCTATCCTCTAACTAAACCATCGATATTTTTTTCTGGCAAATGGTCAAGGGAACTACATTTCTTGGTTCCACAAATTCAGACATTCACAGCTAGGAACAGTTAGTTCATTTACATTGGTCAGTAGGAAGTTCAACTAAAACAGCTTCTTCCTCAGAATTGTTACATTGAGGAATAGTCTCCTAGAGGATGATTCCCCAATCGCTCCATTCTAAACCACTTCTTGTCGAAGTCAATCGTTATCAGGCTTCCATATCCTCATAATATCTACTTCTTGTACGCTTTTACAACAACATTATTTAGTAACCTTCTACCTTGAGTGGCTCTTGGAACTTGTGAACAACAGAAAAAATACCACAATGTATGGTTGTCAGGAAGAGAAACAGAGCAAAATCAAATACAAAAATTTTAATATATAGGAATTGTTTTCGCAGAGGACGTTAACTTAGATTATTTACATTATTCGGACTGTTGTCCTCATCTTTGTTGCCATATTCACGACGTTTCATCCGTTGTACGCTCCAGTTTTCTTCAGGTGATTGGAATGTCGAATTGAACACTTTATTTCGTCCACCGGGGTAAATCGTTCCAATTCCAGGTGCCATGCCTCTTCCGGATGTCTCATTTATTTCTCTAATTCAAATCTCCAAATCACTGCTGTAGCCTGGTATTGAACTCACAACTTTTTGGGTCTAGTCACTGGATCTAACCAATGTATTTATCTACTGGGCTATGTTTCCTTGAAGACGATAAATGTGAAACCGAAATCTGAAGACGCTTTCGAACAGCCAAAAATGCCTTCCAAAAGAAAAAACAATGCTTTAAGAAACGGGAAAATTCAGTAAGAAACAATGAAAAATATGCTGAACTTTTATGAAATATCTATCATTTTATGTACTAAACAATTTTCTCAAAGATGTAAAGGGACTAGTGTCAGCAGAAATGTGGTTCTGCCGAAGGATGCTGGGAATACCATGGTTTGGACATGGGAATAACGAAGAGATTTTAAGGAAAATGAAAACAAAAAGATGCGTATACTTAGAATCATAGAGAGCTGAAATGCCTAGTAGACATAAAGAGGAAAGCTAGATTGGAAAATCTGACACATATTAGACATATTGAAGACGGATAAAGGACATCAGAGCATAGCCGATTCAAAGATCTTGTGTAAATAGATGACAGGACAGAAATTAGGAGGGATGGTGAAGACAGGCATTACTAGGAGTTACAAAGGCTAAGAAATAGTCGAAATAGATTATCCTACATATCTTGAAGGAAGCCAGCAAACAGAAGAAAGAACAAGTAATGAGTATATATATATATATATATATATATATATATATATATATATATATATATATATATATAGGAAACATTTTAAAATGTTTTTTGCCAGCGTAAAATGTTTGGAGAGCTCAGATTCAGATAGTTTTATTTTTCGTCAATCGATCGGTAATTTTTTGTGCATACATCTGATGACGTGGTAGAGTATAAGGAAAGAATAATTCATGTTTTTCCTGCTCTATAGGGAAAACTGGAATCCATTAAAACAACTTCTTTCCCAGAATTCTTACATTATGGAATGGTCTGCGGGGTGGGGTGCATCCCCGATCATTCCATTCTAAATCTCTTCAAGTCGAGGTCAATCGTTATCAGGCTTACATATTCGTGTCCTGGGTGTGACGATAACCTACATCCGCGTCTTTGGTAAGACAATAAACTACATCCGCGTCCCGGGTAAAACGTAAACTACATCCGCTTCCTGGGTAAGACAATAAACTACATCCACGTCCTTAGTAAGACGATAAACTGCATCCACGTCCTTGGTAAGGCGATACACTATATCCGCGTCCCGGGTAAGGCGATAAACTACACTCGCGTCCTGGGTAAGACGATAAACTACATCCGCGTCCCGGGTAAAACGATAAACTACATCCGCGTCCTGGGTAAGACGTTAAACTACATCCGCGTCCTGGGTAAGACGATCAACTACATCCAAAAGCAATGCCTCTGATCAGGAGCTTTTGAGTAGCGTGGAACCACCTCTTAATTGTTGGTGTCCACAGGTCCACTCTGACCTGGGTTGGTAGCACCTGTTCGGGGTCACAGTTATGGGCAAATAGTTGACCCCCAAACTGGTGTCAAAACAATATGGTTGTGTGAGTTTACCTTTTAATACGAGCAATAAATTTTTGTAAAAGTTTATTACCAGCTATGAAAATTTGAACAAAAATTATTACCAGCAATACATTTTTTGCACCTATCAGAATCAAAGTAAATATTTCATTTATTTATGGATATGGATTGCCTGTGTTTAGAGGAATCTTTGACAATCAGATTTAGAACTATCTACACGAGAAGAAGACCCTAACCAGATAATCTCAAAGAATGCTTTCACTATAAACAATAAGAATGAGAATGTTTGTCTGAGTAATGACAATGAATTTTCTTAGAATTTCCAAACATTTGTTTGAAAATGATGGAAAAGACCATTTTTTTATGAAAATTAGAACATATTCACATTAATAAGAGTACTTATAGTGAATCAGAAAAAAATCACTAAAAGATGTATTCAGTGGTTATCAAATTTGATAGAAAAACAAAATATTGACAATATCAAATAAAAACCTTGTCGGCATTAAATAACCCATAGAGATTGATATGCCGGAAAACAAACCGGTTCAAAACTTTCTATCTTGAGTGGCTCTTTGGAAAGCTCTGATTCAGGTAGTTTTTTTTATTCTCATTAATCAATCAGTTGCGCATAGGTCTGAGGACGTGATACAGTGTAGGGAAAGATGAATTCCTGCCTTCCTAAATGAATGTTTGCAAAAGAAATATAAAGATTCACAGGTGGATTTCGATCATGGATCTCCTCTTTTCCTTTCAAAAACAGATAACCTTTTTTTTCACTCGACCCCAGAATAAGCCTATTGATGTTTTATTTACTCACATTTTAATGTTTTATTGCTGACATCGATAAAGTTAAGCACTTTACCCACTCAATATTGGGTACGGATTTGCAATTCAAAAGCGAATGACACATTCATATTATTACTATTCACTTTAACACAATGTCTTCCTACAGAAACATAAGAATCTTTAAAATTGTTTCAAATTTTCATTTATTCTAAAGCTTTTTTTTTTTTTTACTTTCCATGATAGTATGTTAAGTAGTCTCACCCACCTGACTCTTAAACATCAGATTTTTTAGCCTCCAGTCCTCCCTTATACACTGAATGTCTACCCGAAAACACAAAGACCACCCTTCGAAGTTTTTGAAAATAATTGTCTTTGCAATTTAAAGGAGACACTTGAGTATTTAATGGCTTTAATGCTGAGTGATGTGTGTTTCATATTTTAATGTCATTCGTCATGAAACATTAATCTTACAAACAAAATTTTCTCTGCTATGCCAGGACTAAATGTAAAGACAGACTCTAGTAAAATTTTATCAAATAAAGAAAAAGTTTTTAAAAAAAAATATGAAAACTGAGCTGACTTTTTAACGAGCTACATTCTCTTGGATTTCAGTTCAAGCGCACAAGGTTCGCTTGTAAGAGCAACGGGCGAACATTTTTGAGAGTCGTCTCTAGTTCTTTTAACCACAGGGAAGTTTTCATTTTCTAATTTAGCTCTTGCCTACTTGCAGAGACGTGGTTTAAAAGTTCTCAGCGCCATTATTCTCTAATTCAATTATTCTCTAAATTCCATTATACCTCAAATTCCATTATACCTCAAATCCCATTATTCCCAAATTCTATTATACCTCAAATTCTATTATTCCTGAAATTCCATTATTCCTCGAATTCTATTATTCTCTAATTCAATTATTCTCTAAATTCCTTTATACCTCAATTCCAATTATTCCACAAATTCAATTATTCCTCAAATGCTATTATTCCTCAAATTCCCTTATTCCACAAAGTCTATTATTCTCTAATTCAATTATTCTCTAAATTCCAATATTTTTCAAATTCCATTATTCCTTAAATTTAATTCTCTAAATTCCATTATTCTTTAAATTCCATTATTACTCAAATTCTACCATTTTTTATATTTAATTCAATAAATCCCATTATTTTACTAGATTCAATTATTCACTAAATTCAATTATTCACTAAATTCCATTATTCACTAAATCCTCTAATTCTTTATATTCAGTTATTCGTTAAATTCCATTAAACTTTAGAATTCATTTTATTATTACATTATTCCTTAAGTTTCATTAATCTCAGGACCCTCGGAACTTTGCCTTTGTATTTAACGTAGAAGATAAGTAAGAATAAGTTTTACATTTTCCGAAACTTTTAGTCGCAAAATCGTATCGTTTACCAGCGCTGAAGTTGTCTTATCAAATCTTTGATGATCCTTCTTCTCATCGAAACCTATTTGCAAGGAAACAACATTCTTACCCGTTCCACAAAGAATTTTTGAAACAGTAGAAATCAGGTACTTCCAAAATAATTTTGTAGTTTACCTAAATGTTGTCATATGACAAGAGTTTAGGTACCAATAATCAACGTTTTTGTGAGCTGTCACCAATACACACACACACACACGCGCGCGCACACAAGATTTTGCAAAAAGGAAAAAGTACCGTAAAGAAAAAAGAGAAAGTATTTCCCAAAACAACAAAAGGATACTGTAAAGATTCATAATCGTCCACATCCTTAAACGGCAGAGAGAGAGAGAGAGAGAGAGAGAGAGAGAGACAGAGAGAGAGAGAAAATCGTTACATCTACAAATGTAATAACTGGGTCGGTTCCTTAATAATTCAAGCTCAGATGAACAAATATATTTTCTGCGGCTCACAGTTAATCCAGACACCTTTTATTTCCTTTATACTATAAAACCAGACAGAAATTTCCTCGTATTTTCTAAATATCAAAATATTATAAAATCCAATACTCCGGTTATTACATGGCTATCTCCAGTGTTATACGTTGCTAACATTATTTACTGCTTTCTACTGCAATGATTTTAGCTTTCAAACCCAAAATAAATGCACTTTTAAAACAATGCATTTCCTAAAATGCATTTGATTTTTATCCCGTTTTTTTTGTACACCCCCATAACAATGACACGTGCGTATCGAAATCGTGGAAATATTACAATTTTTGGCTATTTTTTTTACATCTGCAATAGCCACATTTACTAAAATGGTATTCGTATATTATAAAAACGATCGATATATTTAATAGACATAAAATGTATATTCTTTTTAATAAGACATGTTTGCAAGAATGATTGCTGCCAAAATTTTATGAATTCCTATTTCTCTAGATATTAACCAAGTTTCATTTACATTCTTTCAGTTTCTAGCAGTGGTCTACTGGAACAGCTGACGAAGAATTCCTTGTCTTTGTTGACGGTGAAAGGATTTGACTTTCTGACCTGGATTGGATTTATGTTCTTTCTAGCAATTCTATTCCACTTTTTAGGTTTCGCATTCGCAATTATTTACATAATATTTTGTCTTCAATTCCGTTTCGTGTCTTGAATTCTCCAAGGAACTGTTTTCTTTCCAAGATTGGCTTGTAGATTTGGAATTTTAATCCAGTAACTGTTTTTATTTTCAGTTTTCTGTTGCAATTTTGTCTGTGTCATGAAAACTGTCTCTTTATTCTAATCTGTATAGTCCTCCATATCTTCCCTTACAGAAAGTCTCTCGGCGTCATAAGTTTATTATTATTATTAGTAGTAGTAGTAGTAGTAATAGTAGTAGTAGTAGTTTAATTTTTTTACCTTATCATAGTAGTAGTACCAATGAAAATTTTACGAGTTACCTATTTTGAATTTTCTGATGCTTATTTTTATTCATTTCGCCCCAGGCAAGGCAATAAATCCACTCAGACACAAGCGGCAACTGCGACAACATAAAAATAAGAATTAAGAAGATAAAGATAACGATTGACATTGCATTTAAATTTTGAAGATCAATGTTGACTGGGAAGCAAGAAGCAGGAAAATATTTCTATAAACGAGAAGTCCGATAGAAGAGACATACAATGGCATCTAGTCATTTCAAGTATAAATTCATGGGACCTTACCGCCAATCTAGTGCGGCGCTTACATTCACAAAATCTAGTTACCATAGAGGAAAGTTCATCAGTAAAATTACCTTGAAAATATTTATAGAAAAGAGAGAGGGAAGCTACATTACGGCGGTTGGAAATGGACTGACGCTGAGATGCCAGGTCAGGATTAATTACATTGCAGATTCTTCTTTGGACTTTATTAAGAATCTCTAAATATATATTTAAAAAAAAAACAACTGTTCATTGGAAAATGTCATGTAGTAGTAGTAGTAGTAGTAGTAGTAGTAGTAGTGAGCCCTTCACACGTATTTTACATGGATAATGCCTTCGTAAGTTGTGGGTTGTATTCGTGAGAACAATCATTTGTATTTCTTTAAGTCATTGGCTACTAGGAATCACTTCAATCTATTCCAATCAATCCGGGGGCTCTAACTACAACTGAAATTATTGATCTTCTCATTTGCTACAATTTTGAGATTTCGGTTTCAAGGTCTTTCTATTTTGATAACTTTTTTGAAGATCTTCAAAGGGATGCAAGGGATGTCATGTTAATAAGAAGGTACAATTTGTCTTTTGCTGTCTCTGATTTCGATGTCTGGACGATTAGATTTGACTGTTCTGTCTGAATGTATTATTATTATTATTATTATTATTTTCTTTGATTTCTGGCGTTTACACATTTCTTTCCGGGTCACGCCCAGTGACCTAAGGTTAGAAATGGCATCATGACACTTTCCACTGATAAAAAAAAATTACATAGATAAAGCCCTTCGTAAAGTGTGGGCTGTACTTGTCAGAACAATTTTTTGTATCTCCTTGAGGCATGGACTTACAGGAATCCCTTCAATTAGTCTACTGCAATCTTTTCCAAACAGTCCTAGGGCTCCAACTACAACAGGGATTGTTGATGTTCCCATAAGCCACATTTTTGAGATTTCTATTTCAAGGTCCTTGTATTTTGACAGCTTTTTGAATATCTTCAAAGATACATTGCAGTCAGCAGGGACTGCCATATCAACAAGAAGGCACTTTTTTTGTTTGTGGTCTTTAATAACAATATCTGGGCGGTTGGCTTTGATTGTTCTGTCAGTGTGTATTGCGTAGTCCCATAGAATTATAACATGTCCTATCTCCGAAACCGGGTCTGGTTGGTGTTCATACCAGTTTCTCTCAGTTTTCTTCCCGTAGAAGTTGCAGATTTTCCAGTGCAGATATTATTATTATTATTATTTGAAGTTTTCTTTTTTCATCTCTTTTTCGTTTTATGTTTTGTTGCGATCGTTTTCTGTTGTTTAATCATGACAATAATTTTCTTTGTATTTTTTTCTCTGCGGCACAATATGACATAATGAGCTGAATACAATGTAACACCCAGTGATATTAAAACTGTGAAGGGTAATATGAGCACAGATACCAACTGTTACTAAACAATGAACTCTCTTTACGTAGAAACAGCACCGTCTTCATATACGCTACCAGAGAAGCATATTAATAGTTTGCAAGACAAACATGATTTTTATTTAAATCATGTTTTCAACGTAATTCCGTTAAGGTTATTTTCCTGAAATTAAAAAGATTTATTATTGTTTTGATGTCTATTTGAGACGTTTCTGAATCAACGGAAAACATTTTCCTTATTTAAAATGCCATAGAAATTTTTCAAGCACACGTCGATAATAATGACAATAATAATGGTTTCAAAAACTGAAGAAAATGAAATAGTTCTAATAATAATAATAATAATAATAATAATAATAATAAATGTGGCACATAGGAACATCAACTATCCCTGTTGTAGGTGGAGACAAGTTTTTTTTTTGAAAGGATTCCAGTAGACTAACTGAAGAGATTCCTGGAAGCCCATGCCTTAAAGAAATACAAAGTATTGTTGTCACGAGTACAGCGCACTCCTTACAAAAGGCTTTATCTATGTAATATATATATATATATATATATATATATATATATTATATATATATATAAATGTCATGAAAATGCCATGCCATTTCTAACATTAGGTATCTGAGTGGGACCCGGAACGAAATGTGTATACACAAGAAATCAAAGGAAATAATAATAATAATAATAATAATAATAATAATAATAATAATGATGATGATGATGATGATAATGAAGGGACGAAGACACTCAAATTTCACATGGAGATATCAAAAAACGTCTTATAGTATTCTATAAGATTTTGAAGTTCGAACAGATCAGCCACTCAAAAGAAGAAAGCGAAACAATGCCTGCTAGTGAAACATAAATTCTAATTAAAAGACATTAAAAAGCGGAATACCTGGCGAATACCTGTCTTCTGCGAAGTTGAATCAACTGTCAAACATCAAGGTAAAACACTATTCTTGCTAAGCTTAGTGAATTTCCAAACAAATAAGAAAAAAAGTCCAAATATTCCAAATATCTGTGTCATTATAACAAACAGAATACTCGGCAAAGTGTTGGATTCATAAAAACACATATTCCAAATCTATGATGAAATCTGCCTATTAGTGGGAAAATTTAATGAGAATATATTATGGTCAATGACGATCACGACAAGTGGAAATTTTTTTTCATCTCAATTTTACTTTAGTAGAATTTTATCGAAATAATCACGTACTTTATTCTATGTCAAACATTGGCGGCATTTCAACCATTAAATATTTATATCGATACAACTGGCGACAAGACAAATCACACAAATGTGGAACCAGGACTTTACCAAATTATTAGAGTTAAGTAAACATCAGTAACATCAAATAGAACTGAAACTCTGTTAGCAAATTCCAATATTAATGCCAATAATCATTACATCATTCATTATTATTATTATTATTATTATTATTTTTATTTTCTTTGATTTCTGGCGTTTACACATTTATTATTATTATTATTATTATTATAATTATTATTATTTCCTTTATTTCTGTTGTATACACATTTTGTTTAAGGTCTCAACCAGAGACCTAAGGTCAGAAATGGTTTCATGACATTTTCCATTGATCATTTTTGTCAACAAAATATCATAATAGCACATTTTTAACGGAAAAAGTTCTTCGTATTGTGTGAGCTGTATTTATATTTTTTTCTGTTACATGGATCATCATCATAATCACCATCAGCATCATCATTATATTTCGATTTCTACTATTGTCACACTATATACCAAGTCTGAGGGAAGACCTAGGGCCGGTAATGGTATGTTGTTATGGCTACATTTCATGAATTGCTTTTCCAATTCCTATAACTTCATTAGCGTTACATGGACAAAGTTCTTCTTAGTGTGTCGGCTGTAGTTATCAAGACAATTTTTTGTATCTCTCTTAAACTGGGATTTCCAGGAATTAATTTTAAATGCGTTGTTCTGATCCTTTTTTATCATTCCAAGCGCACCTACTATGACTGGTACTATTCTAGTTTTCAATTTCCACGTTTTTTTTTTCTATTTCGATTTCCAGGTATTTGTACTTACATAGTTTTTTTTTTATATTCCTTGGTTACTATGTTGCAATCCGCTAGGAAAGATATCATTTAGTAGGCAATGTTTTTCTTTTCTTTTCGGTTTTTGACAGTTATGTCCGACCTATTTATTTCAATCTTTCTGTCTGTAAAGATGGTGAAATCCCATAGAATTGAGATGTCTACTATTTCTGTAACTGGTGATGGGTGACGTTCATACATCATTATAATTATAATTATTATTATTATTATAGATATGATACTTTTTGTTTTCTCCAATGGTAACGTGATAATGATAGACAAATTAGGGGTACTAGAGGAGTATGCTTCTCAATATCTGGTAGATTTGGTAAATCTTTTATATATAATTGTGTTCACGGCGTGACACCTTATAACTTTGGATCATCTATTACGAAAAATTTGTTGTCTCATGAAGTCTCTAGTGGAGATTTGGAGGCAACTAGTACTAAACAAAGCAAAGGCAATACACAACAACAGCAACAACAAAAAAAATATTAAATAGAAATTACCAAGCACATTCACTGAAAAATTGTCTAAACCCGAAATACAGATTCTGTGATAAATATCCAGAAACGATTGACCATCTTGTATCAGGTTGCACGATGTTACCACCCACTGAATAGAAAATTCAACGATAGATTTGGCCAATGTTTGCAGTGGGAAATATGTAACTTTTGCGGTAAAAAACTGTAAGAAACTAGTATGAATATCAGCAGACCCTGTTATAGAGATAGAACCTGTACAATTTTATGGGACTGCACAATACACACAGACAGAACAACCAAAGCTAAGCATCCAGACATCGTGATCAAAGACCACAAGATCAGAATATCCATTCGTATTGCAAATTGTAATGTATCTTTGAAGATCTTCTAAAGACTAGCAAAATACAAGAATCTTGAAATGGAAATCTAAAGACTGTAGAGCATAAGAACATCAATAATTCGAGTTGTATTTGGAGCCCACGAAATTGTTGGAAAAAGGTTTCCGATAGAGTCACTGAAGGTATTTGCTGCCTTAAATAAATAAACAATTGTAGCACAAGTACTGTTCACACATTACGAAGAGCTTTCTCTATGTAAAGAGTGTGATCTTCAGTTTTTTTTTTTTTACAAAAAATGATCAGTGGAAAATATCATGAAGCTTTTTCTGACCATAGGACTCTGGGAGGGAGCCGCAAGGAAATGTGTATACAACAGAAATAAAATAAAATAATAATAATAATAGTAATAACAACTATTATTATTATTATTATTATTATTATTATTGCTCTAAAGATACGCAAATTATGGCTCCCATTGGCTTTGATAGTGATTGATTGACGATGTTAATATGTAACTGATACAACTTGGCTACAATAAATATCCCGTTGAAGACACCAGCTCTGCTTGTCTCTTGCCTTAACTAAAAAAAGGCATGTCTCTCGAGGATGATGCAATCTGTATCTTTTATCATGAGCGGGAATAGTCGGGGAAGTCGCATCATTACCGGCTGCTGAGCAGGTTTTTTTTTTTTAAAGAATGAAGTAGCTAAAGCTACTTCGAAATCACATTTAGATAATTGGGAACCCACACAATGAGATTCTTTTGGCATTTCTAACTGGGACGCACCTCAATTATGTGTTGTACATCAAACCTCCCAACATTTCGCGAATTTTGGCTGTTATGTATGTGTCCGATATACTTTTAGAGGATTAGGTTTCATGATGATTACATTGGGCTTTCGTATTTGTTGAACTAGTGCTCTCCCACACTCACTTACTCAATAATAATAATAATAATAGTAGTAGTAGTAGTAATAATAACTATTATATATTACAATTTTATGCCTAAGCTTATTTTCGAGATAGGAAAAAAGATGAAAGATATCGTGCCCATTATCATCGTCCGTGAAACAGCTTCAAGCAACCAAAACATTGGCCACGATAGTACAGCTTTCCAAAGAAATAAGCATTTCTGGCACATGGTTTTACGTTTCAAACTTATTTATTTTCATAATGGTATTCACCCTTTACAAGGCCCCAAAGTCATTCGAGGTAGACGAGTACAGATCAAGATGCAGAGTTTACGGAGATATGTGGGGAAGATAACGGTTGATCCTAGACTTAAATAGGTTAAAATTGTAGTTATCGGGGAAGTATCCTCTTGGGTGTCAGTTCCACAAAGCCGTTATTTGTGGGAAGAAGCTGCTCGAGTAGAAATTACATCTCACCAATGGAATACGAAGGGAATGAACGTGATTCGCTACAATATGCGGAATATAGCGGGTCTTGGCCGTGAATATTAGAACTGATGGCGTGAAGGAATGTAGTTCGTTTGATCATTTTCTATGGAAAAAAAGTCAAAGTGAGAAAGTGATTGAAAGGTGGAAAATAATTCGTCATCGACAAGGACGCGGAGACGGAATTGTATTCTATCAAAACTGGAAAGTGAAATAATGTAAATAGTGTACATAATACCTCATCTCGGAAATATAGACAGATACTAAAATAAAGCATCATTAAATTTTAGTGCTTGGATGTAGTCGACAACATTTGACGTTATAAATCAATAACTTATAAATTCTATTTTACACGAAGTGAAAGTTAATATAGTTTTTGATTCCTTTCTCTGTAGATTATCTGTGAAATATATTAACCAAATTTAGTGCTTGTCTGGTATTTAAAAAAAGAAAAGAAGCTGCCTTAAAATAAGTCCCACCATTGCAACAATGGGGACAATGCTAAATTCCACACAGTGTTGCGAATGATCCAGCAGTAAATTTCTTCCATCATAAGCACTAGTGTCATGTGTCGTCAAAAACTATTGAAAGTATTTGGGGTCTGGTTCCTATTTGCATACACATGATGACACGTGTATATATCTAAGTTTCCGAACAAGTTGTAATCGGTAGTGGCCGGACGTCGATGACTAAATGTATAAAGATTTGACGAGTAACTTGTAAAATGTAGTTTTCTTTTATCTGGTAGCAGGATAGATCTTACATTTCATCATTACGAACAAAACATTTTGATGAAATTTCCAAGTTACAAAAACTGGGCAGATAAATGATTGCTTAACGTTGTTGATAGGAATGTGTAGCGGGCCTAAAAACGATTGGTCAGAAACTACGTTTTTTTCCTCCATTCATTTTCCTCGACTATTTATCTCAAGTAGGTGCAAATTTTAGCTTACGTTCCCAACTTACGTCATCAACAGCCACCGTAAACATATAAATAGCGCAGAAAAGCAAAGGTAAAAAAGCAAAGGTTGTTACACTAACAGCTTTCGTCGCTTTTGTGTGGACGAGACCGGCGCAGCGAGGCAAGTGCTGGGCGGCAGCGGCAGCGGCAGCGAGAGACGGCGGCCGGCCAGCCCGGGAAAAGGCAGTTCAGGAGGAGAAAATCCGCCAACTACTGAACATCATGTCGGCAGATGAAAGGAAAGCTGTCACTCATCCCTTTTTTCCACTCCTTCAAAGACCGCGGCCAAACAACGAACTCACTGATTCAGGACATCGCTATGGTAATCAGGTCAAGAACTGGGGATATCCCATATTAGCGACAGCAGTTAAGTACTGTTTTACTGACTGTTTTTATTTCTCGAAAATGTAATTAAGGAAATACATTTCGTATTCTTCACCATGTGCACAACTGTGAAAATCACTTTTACCTATATAATTGAACCCTAATACTATACACAACTGAATCACACACAGTCAATAATACATACTATCGTTTTTGAATAAAGGTTACTTTGGATTTGACTAAACCGAGTTTTGTCTTTGTTTCGAATTGTTGCTTGTAAATGATAAATCTTGTTTAAGGCATCGGTGCTGACCAGGCCTTGCAAGCCCGCAACAAATGTAATGGAAGCGAGTTTATAATACATGAATCGAATTCCATCAAGAATATGTACATGAACAAGAAAAGGGTTATTTAAAAAAAATAAACAAGACTATAGCAGTAAGTGTCAAAGTGTGCATGATGCAAAATATCAGTCATATTAAGGCTTATCTATTTATGTAATTTCCACTTTGTTGATTAATGAAAGATTTTTTCTGAGTACTGGATGGGCTGCCACCAGCATTACTTCCAATGTTCAAGTGTTTGTTTCTGGATTAACTTCCAGGGTTGCCTCATTTCTACAGTTTCAAAGAAGCGTTCTGGCCACGACAATGAGCATCTTGAAGACGCAGAAGACAAGAACAGTATTTTTCAATTTACTGGTTTATAAAGTTACAGTTCCAATTATATCGTCTGCTGCTTAAGGTATATATCTCGAGTCTTGCAACATCCCCAAAATGGTCAGACCTGGAATCTTGACTTCAGGTGTTTTTTTTTTCACTTCGATGGTTTGGCTGTGTGTGTGTGTGTGTGTGTGTGGTTACTAGATTTAATAAATTTACTGTTGAAATAGCGATATGTAACAGTAAGTTCTATTCTGATAGTTTCTTCTCTCGCTTTATCGTATGTGAAACTCTCTTCCGATTTATTGCTTCCTTGTCACCTACAATATGCAAAGAAAAATGCAATGTCTATCGTCATCTTCTGTTTTTCTGAATCCTGAGCTTTTTTTTCTCCTTTCACCCCACGAAAGTCTTTTCCTTCTCTTTCAGTCCCAGTAGCCCCTTGCGTGTTAGTGGTATTACTGTAATTCACAGTCAGTTATGAACTTGACACCAGCCCTCGAGAACTGTTGATATGACGGTTACTTTCATCGGCTCAGTGGCCGAAATGGAAGACATGTTTTATAACGGCACAAAAATTGTGTTTATTCATTTTCCCTTCGATATCCTGTAAAACAAAACAATTAGCATAATCAAAAACGTTCAAATCACACAGAATAGGACGACGCAAACAAAACGTTGACAAACGCGCACAAAACGAAAGGAATAATCTGGAAAAAACAAAGCAAAATGATCGCACTGATGTATAATGCGCATGTAGTATAGCGGTTATGGGCGCTGAAAGTGGGATTGGTCTGCTGAGGTCAAATTTCAGCAGAGTTCACTGCGTTCATTTTTGCACAATTAACCTTGGAAAAGATAAAAATTCCTTTATTCACGCTCCATCTATTGGAAATAGAAAATAGATTTGATTGGCAAGTACGAAAGAAGAGGGAAAGCATTGAATCCAGTGCCGGTCGAGCGTGGGGCTGACAACTCCACCCCACAGACAAGTCTAATGTCACTAAAGAAAAGGAGGGAGGATAGAATTTCGGCCGAAACATTCTATAGATTTGTTCAGCTATTGAGTCAATATGGAAAGCCTATTTTGACTGAAGTACAGTTAAAAAGAATGGGAACAAAGACGAAGTGGTATCATATATATATATATATATATATATATATTTAGCTCCTCCACAGGATGAGCACTCCCGCTGTTCTTACACAAAAGGGATAAGATCAACTTAGTATCTCATGATCGTAAAAGCGTGAAAACTAGGGTTAGAAACTCATATCCATACGTCTGAATGTTAGCGTTATCACTGATATTGAGCTCTTTCCAATAAGTAACGCACATATAATGCATACAGAAATTATATATATATATATATATATATATATATATATATATATATATATATATATATATATAAGAGATTATATTACAAACCTGCTGAAATCGCTATAAAAAGCTTTCATGTTCTATTATTATGATTATATTTCTTCAGGCAATGGTAAGTAAATGATGATTAAATCATTTAATCACCAGTTACTTCCATCGTCTGAAGAAATATGATCAAATTAATGAAACATGAAAACGTTTGTATAGCGATTTCAACATGTTTTTATCATAATTTCTTGTAATAAAAATATAATAATAATAATTTGCTCTATATTGCATTGAGCACTTTTTAAAAAGTAAATTGTTCAAATATCAGATTTTTACTCCATTTGTTCTTTCTCTTATTTGTATATATATATATATATATATATATATAATTATGAATTTAATTTTTTGAAAAATTATATTCGCCAAAAGAACGGCTAAATTAAAAGAATGCTCACTATTATTCACACAGAACGAAAATGTAGGGTAAATTAATAGGTAAAATATAAGAAACACTGACCTTCTTGCAACCATAGTCTCTACCGAGAAAGTCAATATATATATATATATATATATATATATATTACTGTAAGGTTCACCCTGTACAAGGCCTGTGGACACTCTATGTAAGACTGTTCTTTGATAGGCAGTTTATGCGGATAAGATAGGACGACAACGGTTGATTCTAGTTATCCTAGAAGCATCCTCCTGGAAGTCGGTTCCATATAGCTGTGGCTTGCGATAAGGAAATGGACTGGTTACCTTGCAGCTGTTTCCCGGGACCGGACACATTGTGCATCTTTATTGCTCTTTCTGGTATAATTCTGAGCATAAATATCGCATTCCTTGTTCCAGTCTTTCTAACTAAGCCGCCTAAAAAAGGTAGAAATAAAATATGGGGAAAATATCCGTACCCCGAAAATCTGACTCAAAGAACATAAGTTATATAATTTTATTAACTTCAATCTTGTTTCTTTTCTTTTCTTTTTGTAATAATACTTTTTTTTAAATTTATATCTAAGAACCAGAAAAAAGATACTTGAGAAAGTCAACTTTATTATAACTCAAATAGACTGGTTGTATATTTCGACTCTCTTGTGCAAAAAAAAGCAGGCACCAATTTACATTGCGACTTATACGCAGTTAATTATTATTATTATTATTATTATTATTATTATTACTTTTCTAGCTATTTGTAAATTTTCTCTTTTCATACTTTCTCCTAATCCCTATTCTGCCAAAGGGAAATTAGAATATATAAAAACGCAATTAACTGAAACTCTATGAATATCAAATAAACTGTAATACGTTAATAAATCATTCCTTCATGTGCTCGTTCTGCGATTTGAAAGTTTCTAGAAAATTCGATGATATGAAACATTTTTCATGTTGTATGAAAGTGGCAAATAGATTCTAATCGCCCGTAAATATATAATTTTATATTTGGGAAAAAAATAAAGATATCCTCTTACATTTGTTGCTAAGAGTATTAGAAAAAAGACGAAAAATAAACTTTTCAACCAAAGAAATCCTCCTGTCTCGCAGTACTCTGCCCAGCTTTTGGAATGCGCCCTTGGCCATCCCAATACGTCTACGGATTTCAGTGTCGCACTTACCGTACTCTGTCAAAACGCTTCCAGTCTGGGCGCCAAAGAGAAAACAATCAACAGAATAATTACTATGACAGTATTTATAGAAAAAGCCGCAGGGAAGTTAGGTTAATGCGAAAGGAATGATGATGATTCGACTCTATGTATGTGGTTTGTCTGGATTTAGTTGTAAAGGTCTGAACTGGTTGACGTAAGGGACGTAGCTTGGATCCAGAAATTAAATAATATTACCGCTCATCCAGACTGTCATTGGATTCTTTCATTTTTTTTTAAAAGATTTTTTAAAACTTTCCTTCATTATACATGATTACACGATCGAAAATGATTACATATCACCATTTCTCCTATGTGGTATGTCCCTTCAAAACGTTGGGATCATCACTCTCCACAGCTTCCTGACTTTTCTTGATCAAATAACGTTTGAGCGTTTACTATGCCCCTTTGACCTTGTGCTATAACTTTATTACATTGTCTACTGTTTTTTCCCGTTTCTCTTGCTTCGAATCTCTTGTGGGTGTTAAGTTCTCCGTGTTCCTTTTCCTCAGTTTATGCCTAAGGAAAATCATCTATCTCTTTCTGATTTTTATTTATTGCTTACATATTCTTTCCTTAGTATTCTCAGTATTCCTTGGCGGAACAATATAACGTCTATCTTCTGTTGTTCTGCTTTTTCTACTGACATGAAATGGAGTGATTATAACGCTAGTTTAGCTGCTTGAAATGTTGGTTCACTGCTAAACTGCCAATGTTTTCTTCTCAGATTCTATCTTGCATATTTATAAATCCACAATTCGTCCCTGCATCGAATATTGCTGCCATATCTGACTAATGCCACCCAAACCCGCAGGAAAGTGACTCATTACGTCTTCTTGGGTTAATGTTCTCAGCTGACATGAAGTGGAATGACTATATTGAATTGCGAGGTCAGCTGCTAAGAAAGTCCGGTTCACTCTGTCGGACCAGAATCTATCTTATATATCTATGTCTACAATTTGTCCATGCTTAGAATATTCCTGCTATATATGATCCGGGGCCGCTGCTATATATCTTGAAATTCTTGACAAAATCCAAAGAAGAGTCTGTCATTTTATCGGTCCTGACCTGGCATCTTGACTTTTGTCACTTTCCCACCGCGGTGACGTGGCTTCCAGCTGTCCTCTCTATACGTATTTTCATGTCAGTTCTTCTAATGAGCTCTCCTCCTCGGCAACTTGATCGCATTAATTTAAACGTACTACTAGACTAGCGACTCCAAAATTAATGTAGGCTACGTCTTCTGATTTTCGTACTTCTAATGACGTTCATCGTATTTACATATACATTATTAGTCTTTTGCTTCCCCGGTGATTAATACTATCTTATATTTCTCAAATACGTATAATCCGCGTATTATATGATGTTAATGCTACGCCCACCGAGGATAATTCCTGGCAGATCTTCTAGTTCTGCTACTATCGTTTCATCGGTGAAAAAATATTTCTTTTTCTTCTCTTTCTATTTTATCCACCTGCAATGCATTGCAAGAATACCTGTCCTATATAAATTTCTTCTAGTATATCAAGTAGCACATTGTATTGTAAATAATGGATAATATATGAAACATTGCTGTTACATAAATTTCCACCTGGGCGAAATATAGTTCTATACTTATCCTGGTCCATCGATGGTCACAACCCGATTCATTTTTTACGTTATTGTTTACCCAATATAAAAGTACAAAAGCCACTCAAGTTAGATGTTTACAGGATGACGTTGTTTTATGGACCTAAGAAAAGAAGGTAAGAGCAGGAAAGATAACGCTTGACCCGGCATTTGAAGAGGCTAACATTGTAACGTTCAGGTAGGGTTGGTAGGTTGATTTTGTTTAGCGGCATATCATCTTCTACGGCATATTTAATGGCGAAATCTGCTTATTTTGAAAACAATTTTATGGTTACAAATACAGATAAAATGTATTGTTGGAAATTTTTAAATATAATTATGTATTTTTGAGAATTTTACTATAAATATATATTGTTGGGAAATATACTATAACTATGTATTGTTGGTAATTTTAATATAAATATATATTCTTGGTATTTTTACTATAAATATATATTGTTGGTAATTTTACTATAAATATGTATTCTAATTTTACTACAAATATGTATTGTTGGTAATTTTACCATAAATATATATTGTTGGTAATTTTACTATGAATATGTATTGTTGATAATTTACTATTAAATATGTATTGTTGTAATTTTAATACAAATATGCATAGTTGTAATTTTACTATAAATATATATTGTTGATAATTTACTATTAAATATGTATTGTTTATAATTTACTATTAAATATGTATTGTTGATAATTTACTATAAATATGTATTGTTGTAATTTAAATACAAATATGTATTGTTGATAATTTTACAATAAATATATATTGTTGATAATTTACTATTAAATATGAATTATTGATAATTTACTATAGATATATATTGTTGATAATTTACTATAAATATGTATTGTTGGTTAGTTGATTTAGCTTAGCAGTTTATCAATCTCTATAGGTTCCTTTAATCTTTAAATCTAAATATTTTGTGCGTAATTTTGTAATTTCTAAGCAAGGTTATGTTGATCATTATATATACTGTTAGTAATTTTATTACAAAAATGTATTTTTATATTTTTTGTTGCATTGATTGTCATTTTGCTAAAAAAAATCTATTGTTGTGCATTTTATTATAAAAATATACCGCTGATTTTTGTTTGGGGTTCACTATTTGCCCATAGCTGAGACCCTAACAAGTGCTACCACCACGGGTCAAGGTGGACCTCGGAACAACAGCAATGAAGTTATAGTTCTACGCTCCTCAAAACCTCTAATTTTCCGATCAGAGAACTTGCCGCTGGTTGTAGTTTATCGTCATACCCAGGATGAAATGTTCGGTGAAGTATCCACTTGTGAATCTGTTCCACATACTAACGAGTCTTGAGACAAAACTGAACAATGTAACTTTCTTCTTTATCAATGGA
>CAHIKZ030000577.1:0-12500 GCA_903632075.3 Acanthosepion pharaonis | reverse complement strand
GATGTGACCGATGTAATTATTTATGAATTCGGTTTGATCAGTAACACAATTACTTAAGGGCCATTTGAACTTGTAGATATTATTTGTTCGTTGTAATTTTCACTTTGCTGGTGTATTGTTATTTTTGAGGATAAATTTAGCTTTTTTTAAATTTTTTGTATTATATAATTAATTAGATTATTTTTTTAATCCGTGTCAATTGGTGTAGTGTATTTCTTTACCTTGTCTGTAGTTAAGGCGTATTTGGTTTTTGTAGAAAAGTAAATAATAACAACAGTGACATACAGTCAAAAATAATATAAATATTTTCTACACTCTGTGTCCCATAAAGAAGAAAAACTTCTTCGACCACAAGAAAAATTAAATACAAAGCTTAATCGTAGTACGTTGTCTGTCTTCTTTAATGAAACGTGCATAAATGAAGGCCTGCTGCCTAAATACACTATATATATATATATATATATATATATATATATATATATATATAGCGGGGGATACTCATTATTGCTTTCTTAAATAACTTCATATTAGGCGTCATTACTTTGTTAAAATTCTGTAACATTCTGATTCATTGTCATGATGATCAGTCTGATGTTATTGCAAAGACTCAGGGGTCTATATTTCTCAAGAATATTATTGGAGGTTTCCCTTTTTTGAATGAGATTGGTTGGATGGAATTATGTACAATGTGTGTGTGTGTGTGTGTTTTTTTTTAAAGAAAATAATTATAGGATGAACATTCAACTATTTATTAAATTAAACATATTGTCTATATAATATATATACAATTAACACCAGTAGTTATTTTACTTTAAATAAGAAAATAATTACCCTATTTAATGTAATTTATTTGGTCTCATACTGCTTTTTACATTCAACCGACAATGCGTGTCATTTTAATTTTCTATTGGCTATCTATCTATCTAGCTTGATGATTGCGGTCAAGCATGAAACAGATTGTCGCCACTCAGTGTTTATTTGAGTGTCCACTCTGTCATTTATACATGTTCTACCCTGGATATTAAGCACATATAATCATAAATATTCTATTCTCAAAACTACATTTTATCACCCTCCCTACACACAGACACACACACGAACGCACATACACATGCATATATATATATATATATGTGCGTGTGCGTACGTCTGTGTGTGTGTGCATACGTATTGAAAGAGATGGAAAGTACTTGGGAAATGAAAATAAAAGAAATTTAAACAGCTATAGCACATTTCTCTCATCCATTAACATCAATACACGGAAGGTTATTCGTGAGTATGAACGGATTTCATTAAAAATTAGCAGATATAATATCTTTAATTTATTCAATCAGACATGCCTAAAAGAGGATTTTTCTGCCTAAATACATATATTTTTATATATATATATATATATATATATATATATATATATTAGAAAATATCATAAAATAATACACAAACCTAGTCAACTTGAACAAGAAAATTAATGATCAATTAAAGAAATTTTAAAACAACTAACCTCATCTGGATAAATCAAAGATACGAAGAACCCACATTATTTACGTGTTCAAATGACCCTTAAATAAATGTGTTCCACGTCAAAACAAACTCATAAATAATTATATTGCTCATACTACTACATGCATTTCTAGACGACTCACGTTACACCTACCCGACCATAGCTCAATTAGGACTCATTTAAACATACACGCTAACGTACTCAAAACATATTAGTAGAAAAATAGACGTATAATATTGTATCTATCTGGCAGTTTAGATATTTCCAAAGAAATTAACTTTTGGATGACGTATATCAATATAAGTTCTTGATAAAATTTCAGTCCTGGCGATACACACAAAAATGTATCTTCATGTATTTGATATTCCTTTGAAAACGATAGTTTTGTAAAATGAAACACGTAATTATGGTAAAATGAAACACGTAATTATGGTAAAATGAAACACGAAATTATGGTAAAATGAAACACCTAATTATGGTAAAATGAAACACGAAATTATGGTAAAATGAAACACGTAATTATGGTAAAATGAAATACGTAATTATGGTAAAATGAAACACGAAATTATGGTAAAATGGAACACGTAATTATGGTAAAATGAAAAACGAAATTATGGTAAAATGCAACACGTAATTATGCTAAAATGAAACACGTAATTATGGTATAATAGAAAATGTCATTTTTCAGTTATGGACCTCTCGGAATTCCTACTGAATTTCCAAGTAGTTACAATTCAGTCATTGCGAGATTATTGTTGGAGAATATATATTTTTTTTTAATTGGAATTGTTTCTATCTAAATCATTCAAGAGATAAAAACGAGAAATACTCACATGCTCATAGATGTGTTTACGTTACAGAAAAAAAGTCTGCGTTGAAAATTACTAGACTACAAAAAAAAACATTTACCTCGCTGTAATGCTAGACATTTCCTGCATTCTGTAAAAACGGAATTTTGAAACAATAACGTGTTTGCTGTTACGGACGAGATAAATCGTCACACTAGTATGTATTTTACAACATGAAATATATATATTTGTAAAAGAAATCTTGAAAATTATTTTCTGTTAAAACATGCTCACACGATTTTGAAAATTATAGAAAAACATTTCGCCACGCATGTTAAATATCGGAGGTTAATATGCGTACAAAATAATAAGAATACATAAACGTGTTTCTGGTTTGGTCTAGTTCTAATTAACCGTTTTACATATAACGTCACTTTGAATGAATTCGAATTCCAGCGCTATCAAAGGTGCCAGAATACAGCCAACAAATGGTTGTCAACAACACGAGAAACACCCAGTTCTTGATAATAACTGAGACGGACAAAACTACTTGAAGAAAACTGAAAAAAAAACTAGAGCTGGTTTTCCAGTATTTTAGTCATAATGTAAAAAATTCTTATTCAAAAATAAGACAAAATACAATTAAAAAGTTACCAGATACGTTTTCTGTTTGAATTTAGTAACACTTGTTTGACACGCGCACACCCACACAAACACACCCAGACAAAACAAACACACACAAAACAAACATGCACAAACACACACAACCAAAATACACACATACACTAACAATATACACACCCACAAAACAAAAAAAGCACACATAAACACACAAATATTTGTTTCTATATGCATTGCACATATAAATATATACTAAACAATGTTATATTTGTATCCATTATTCTGAACTCAAATATGCACGTGCATTTAGAAATAGAAACATGTGTACTATAACACGGTTGTAGGTGAGGGTGTATCTTTTTAAAAAAAATGCGCACACAGATACGCACACACAAATAAAGCCTAAGCACCTACTTGGGATAAGTAATAAGGTGTGGACTGACAATCGTTCCTCGCTGATCTTTCATGAGAATAAGCACTTCAAACTAATCAGTTTCGGAGGAAGAGAGTGGTCATTTGACCCCACTGTGCCAAACCCCTAAACACTGTCATGAAGCCCTAGGACAAGACAAGACATAATCGGAAATACCACTGAACATTTGAGAAGACCCCTAAAAAATACAATCACTCGAGAGGAAGAGACCCTTAAGAAAACACTTCAGCATTTTTCCATCATGAATATTCGTGGTGACAAAATAAAGCCTAAGATGTTCAGACGATTAGCTAATAACGAACATAATATTTTATTTAACATCAACAAGAAGATTTTATATATTTTTCTGTCTTCTATATATATATATATATATATATATATATATATATTTGCTGAAGACCTAAGACAAAATAGACCTCCGTATATGGATCAGTTATAACAAATTTAATATAAGATATTAAGCCTAGAATAAGCTTTGAAAGAGGATGTTTTTTCAACACTCTTTCTTTTCTTTTTATGTGCTGTGTCCCTTCAGGGCGTAGGCAATCATGGCTCTCCACTTCCTCCCTATCCCTTGTGGATCTCAATGAGTTTCGTGCCTCTGCCAACTCCCCCAAACCATGTTCTGTCATCCACTTGCTTAAGCCCGCTAGGTATGTTATGCGTTGCTTCCCTTGTCTCTTTTCCCCTCTATTCGACCTGTGAGTATCAGATTCTCCTTTCTCGTTACGTGTCCCAGAAATTTAACCTGCCTCTTCCTTATGTTAAATATAAGATTACTTCTTGTTTGCATCCTCTCCAAGAATTCATCGTTCCACACACGTTGGCTCCATGATATCCTTAGCATCTTTCTGTAGAACCATATCTCCGCTGCCTCGAGACTCTTCTTCATCTTTGAGAAGACTGTCCAACATTCGCTGTCGAATAGGAAAATAGATGTCACGTAGAAGCTTAATAATCTTTTCTTTGTAACCAAAGATATTCTCCTGTCTCGCAGTACTCAGCCCAGCTTTGGGAATGCATTCTTGGCCATCACAATCCGTCTTCGGATCTCAGCGTCGCATCTAAAATCCTTCATAAAAACATATCCCAGATATTTAAATTTCCGCTCTATGATGCCGACACATGAGATATAAATAAAAGGACAATGTATCAAGTTTCTTTTTCTTTTTATTTGCCGTGTCCTTTCAGGATATAGGAAATCATTGCTCTCCACTTCCCCCTATCCTTTGTAGCTCTCAATACATTTCGTGCCTCTGCCAACTCCCCAAACTACGTTCTGCCATCCACTTGCGCTTGAGCCCGCCAATTATATCATGTGTTGTTTCCCTTGGCGCTTTTCCCCCTCTTTTCGACCTGTGAGTATCATATTCTTCATTTAGCAGCTCAGTATTCTTTTTCTTTTTTCTTTTTTTTTTTTTTTTTTGTCACCAAAGAAATCCTCCTGTCTCGCAGTACTCTGCCCAGATTTTGGAATTTATCCTTCGCCATCCCAATCCGTCTTCGGATCTCAGCGTCGCACCTACCGCCCTCCATCAAAACCCTCCCCAGATATTTAAAACACCATAAAAAACCAAAATAGGAACATAAAAATTCGTGTAATTTCTTAAGTAGCCTCCTCAGATCCAGACATTTAGATGGACGTCAGGCATGGCGTCCATCTCATTCAGAAATGTCAAACCTATCAGCGGTATGCAATTTTTTATAAGATCAATGATTCATAATAGACCCAAGCTAAAGAACTCTATCTTCCATCAGATCTCATAGACTGGTGCTATAGAATTACAAAGAACCTTACCAAAACCACCCAATCACTTGAAGACTTTCAACAGTATTAAAAAAATGGGTAACACATGTAACTCGAAGAGAAAAAATCATATCTTCAAGCTATCGGCTTTCCAAACTACCTTAAATAAAATGTTAGAAAGGAAACACTCAGCGCTAGAAAGAGAGATGTCTGAACTTGAGAAACATAATTTCCTGGAAAGCTGTCTGAAAATAAAAAATTTATAATTTTCTATCGATAGTAACGTAAACTGTGCGGTCAGTGAATGCCAATTGTTCCTTATAAGGAAACATCTAAGCACATCATTATCATTAACGCTCATTCTTTTAAATTTTATTTAATTATTTTTTTGAGTTGTTCCAAAAAGTGTTTATACGTTTTACTACTCATATGATAATTGAATGACATCTTCTTCGAAATCTGAGTCACCGAGTACAAGAGAAATCTGCTATTTGTAAATGGATATATTAACAAAATTTAACTGCTAGGAGAGAACAGCGGTAAAAGAAAGAAGTGTTGTTCATCACACGACCAGAAAGTAATAGTCCATTAAGATATGCAGTTACTCCAAAATATTTCTGGATCCATTTTGAATATAACGACTTGTACAATTCGGATAGCCATAGAAAAGTGGTTACTGCATTGTCACTTCCATTGTTCCTTGCCAAGCATATTGCCATATTACTAACGAAACATTTTTTGCCAATATATATATATATATATATATATATTTATATATATATATATATATATATATATATATATATATATATATATATGTGTGTGTGTGTGTGTGTGTGTGTGTGTGTGTGTGTGTAAATATATAGATTAAATAGGAAATAACACGCTAGGTAAATAATACGGAGTTCTTTAATATTTTTGTTTATATTTAAAAAAAAACAGTGCTGCATACAGAAATAGAGCTTAAATTATAATTATTTTTTGTAAAAATATGATTCCTTCGCTACATAAGAGTTCTCATGAGCCAAAAACCTCAATATAATTATTAAAATTAAACTTAAATTGAATTAAAACTTTGTTTTATCCTCAAGCGAAAATTTAGGAATAACCAATCTTGAAATTTACGCATCTTTATAAGCATGTTCATTCATACTAGGGAAACGGCTGGAGCGGCCAGTTTATATATATATATATACACCAGGTGTAAGAGAAAAATTGTCCAAATCGTGTGAAAGTGTGCGATCATTATCCATCTCATAAAATGTTTAATATCTAAAAAACACTAAATTAATCGAGTTTCTTTTTCCAGGTTTTCAGGTAGGACGTTTAGCCAGCTTGACACCATTTATCGTAACAATCACTGAAAAAGCAACGGTGAGAGGGAAAAGATTATTCTGGCCTTCAGTAATGATACTAAAACTAGCTTTCATCTTCAAAGTCCATTCAAGAACCATTAATAGAACGATGAATAAGATAAAAAAGAGAGAGAACAGTAGAGTGTAAAACTGGATCAAGAAGTTACAACAACAATAGGGATCGCCATTTCAACCAGAGCAAAATACATTTTTATTGTTCAAAGTAGAGTTCAATAGTGTTATAAAAACTTCGGAGAATTCCAGTAAGATACATTTAATCATTTCTTAGATACAATTGTTCAAAAAATTTAATCTAACAATTGGACAATTTTGCTATGACACAATTTAGACAAATTTGTTCTTCACCGTTATATGAAGATTAATGAAAATTTGTGCAGCAACCTTTCTTTTAATAATCTTTTGTTAAATATGAGGAACAAGGAAAATGTTATCAATATTTTATTTAGTTTTTCCGGCGTTCTTACTTTTTTCCATTTGGTGAGATTGAAAGAGAAGACACGGTTGAATAACGGATAGTGGCTCGGATTGAGAAATTGTAGAGCCGAGTTCGAATTCCAGTTAAAATCAATGCATTCACTTACGTTCTAATACCCTTGGAAAAAATATGAATCCTCTTCTTCGCCCCCAGCTATGGATAAATAGCAGGACAGACCGGGTTCTATAGCTATGTATGACAACTGGTCTATCGCAGAAAGAAATGGAAACCTACTGCGGGAAAAAATCTGTCTCGTCAGTCATGTATCGAAAGATAGCCTGATCGTGTATCACGCATGGCACATAACTGACTCGGCTTGAGAGAGAACAATACCGTCCATTGTCCGAAGTGCGATTATTCTATATTCGCATCAAATATAATACTTTTCAGATGTTATAGAAAACTCACCCTATGGGCAATTTTAAGTGCAGAAAATTATAAATTTAAAAATTTTGTTAACTTATATAATAAGCATTTATAAAATGAAAAGGGTATTCAGTAATAATATATATGTATGTGTAGATAAAATAGGCAGATGAAACAGATTCGAGAGATAAAAGACAAAAATAATAACATAAATATGTCATATAAAAAATCCCCCCCACGGGAAAAATATCGCACTTCATTCTTTTTTTATTTCTCGTTATTTGCAGAATGGAGACAATTCCGATTTTTAATATCTTTCTCATCATTTGGTCAAAAGGTCTACTAATCCACAATAAATATTATTAGTCTTGTTATGATTATTATCATTATTATTTTGTTGTTTTTGTTGGTTTCATCAGCTTATTATATCGAGATATTATGAGCAGCATACTTGTAAAATCATTCTTTACTATCATATATATATATATATATATATATATATATATATATATATATATATATATATATATATATATATATATATATATATATATATATATATATATATATATATATATATTGTCATCCACAGACAGACAGTTTTGCTACATCACAGCTCTTCAGTGTGGCTAGACGTCCGGTTGCCTCGAGCTAGGATCGAAACCCGGCTGAATTGCATGCGTGAATATATAATATATATATATATATATATATATATATATATATATATATATATATATATATATATATATATATATATATATATATGCATTAATAAAGTCCATCAGCGGACGAAATGCGTCACTAAGATTAGTTTTCATTTAATCCTCATATATATATATATATATATATATATATATATATATATGTGTGTGTGTGTGTGTGTGTGTGTGTGTATACATTTATCATTTAGTAAGAAAGTGAGTGTTTTAATGTTTCTATATATATTTTAGTAAAAATTTCGAGCGATATATTTTTGATCTGCTTCTATTAATTTTGTAATTTGCTGATATATTTTCTGTTCCTTTGCATTTGTCAGATTATTGACTTCCATTTTGTCAGATTATTGACATACTTTTTGTTGGATTGCCTTGACTTTAAGTATTTTCATTTTTCTACAGGAATTTGAAATTATTGTTTCCATTTTGATCATAACATACCTTTTCGTAATTGATGCTCCATATTCAGGTCCCATTTTAAACCGTACCGAATTTATAGAACGGCAAGCGTTAAAAAGATTTGGGAAGAAATCCTTTTGCCAAGAAATATACTAAATATGGTGGAAATATATTTTTATCGAATAATCAGCAAATTTTAAAACATTGATTGAAATTGTTATTTTAAAATACAAGTTATTTTTTAAACAAAGTCGGGAATTTCATACTGAATAAGTTAATGAAACAAAAAATGTAAGCAAAATTGGCCAGAATTCAAAGAAGCAATTGGCCAGAAGACAATAAGGATAAGAAGAAAGGCGAACACAGCAAGAATGAATCCGAAACGCAAGATAACTTGGAAGAAAAGACGATAAGCTAAAGAAATAACCGACAAGAAGACAAAAGTGGCAAATTGAAAAACACACACAAAAGGAAAGAAGTAAAGAAATAAACCCCCAAAACTGGACCAAAAAGAATAAACAATCTAGGTAAAAATAAATATTAAGGGACTATCAGATCGTGACCTAACCCCAACCCGACGCGGCGTTTTCTTTATGGCGTCGTTTGTCACTCGTCACATGACTGAAGTTGGCGGGAAATTAAGTCAGGGCAGAAAGGGGGAGGACGACGGTGATAGCAATGGCCCGAGATGATGGCGGCCCCGGCGGCAGATATTGGCAAGTGGTGGTGATGGTGGAAGTGGAGGAAATTGTTTTAAGCAGAAAGAAAGAGTATACAAGTTAAATAAACAGGGAGTGTGAGGAATATGATTAAATTGTCATCGAGGAATGGAAAAGGGAAAAGGTGGGGAGTGTTGAATGCTACTGCTAGGTTTTTTTAAGAAGGTGGGGGGAATCAAAAGAAATGAAAAAACATAAAAGCCGCTGAACACGCTAAAGTTAAAATTTAACATTTTTTTGCTGACGTATCAATGTATGTACTTCAGTAGATATTTGTCCTACAGAAGACAAAAGTAATTGGGAAAAATACCATTGTAAACAAATGAAGACTTTGGTATGCTATTAATAGATCTCTTCTTACCCATATATATATATATATATATATATATATATATATATATATATATATATGACAGGCAGTTGTGTCGGAAATATATCTTTGTGTTTCTTGTCAGTTGTCAGAGTTAATAGAGGATATCAGAGTAACTTCGATGTTTTTCTGATTCAGCATAGAAATGCCAGATGCTGGAATAAAAATAAAATTAAAGATACCCCGAAAATCTGTCTTGCCTATGACAACAAACACGAATCAGAAAACTATATTTCCGTTACAACAAAAAAAGAACATATTAACCATAAAATAATCATACATAAGGCTACATTATATATATATATATATATATTTCTATACATACACGCTTTATATATATTTAATTGCATATATATATATTTATATTTATATACATACACATATATATATATATATATATATATATATATATATATATATATATATATATATATATATATAGTTAGGTAAAGAAAATCTTGGTACTCCGTAAGGATAATCGCAAGGCGGATGAAATTCTGAGAGCTCAATGTTAAGTCAGAATTTTTCGTTTCACCTTTTGAAAGTGAATTCTGAAGATCCAGAGAAAAATTAAATTCTCTGGTGAAATAAATTATTACAAATTGAGCCTTAAAGCCTTCTGTTTTTCTTTAAACTAATATATATATATATATATATATATATATATATATATATATATATATATATATATTATATTGCATTTCGTCTGAAAGAATTCGACCAGATTATTGCTAGAAGATAATTCGTTTAAGGTAAGCAGTCTCCATGATTATAGTGCTCGATACAAAGAGATAGTTCATTGATTCATATATCTTTATGATTTATCAACCCTCTGTGTCATTTTTTGGAGGGGTTGGGATTGTAGGATATTTTTTTTTTTTTTGCAAGTGAATATTACATTAAGAATATTTGGAAGATAACTATTAATTCTTTCAATATATAATTCCAACTATTTAACCCCTAGCTGGAGAGCGAAAATATGTATTCATACATTTTCCAAAGATATTTGTGAATGTAACGAATCCGATCGGAATTCGAACACGGCTTTATCCATTAAACCCCAAAACATTCTTTCAAGAGATAGAGCATTAATAAAAAAAATAAATTAAATTATATTTATATTGTAACGCGGAAATCACAGTACAAACAAGATAAGTGAATATTGATTTTTACACCTACGCACACACACACACAAATGCACACACACATGCACACATACACACACACACACACATATATATATATGTATAATGCGTATGTATAGAAATAGAAATATATATATATGCAATTAAATATATATATATATATATATATATATATATATATATATATATATATATATATGCAATTATGCATGTTTCATTAAAAACGACAGACAAGGTAGTACGGTTAAGCTTTTTATTTAATTTTCCTTGTGTTCTACCAAGAGCTTTCTTTTCTGGACAAAGAGTTTGTAAAAACTGTCCAAATGTTTTATACTCCCGAGCGCTTTCGGCTACACCTTTAGCTGTTATCAAGGATGATATGATTTTTCAGCTTAATTGAGTGTGTGCATTATGTGTATGTCTTGTGGTAGGAATGTTTTTAATTTCCGAATACGGTCAGCACATTGTTCGTAGTTAATATTGTTAAGAGTTGGCCTTTTATTTTTTATCATAATTAATGCTTCCATTATTTTTAAAAGCGCTCGGAAATATAAAACATTTGGACAATTTTTACACACCCTTTTGTCCAGAAAAGTAAGCTCTTGTTAGAACGCAAAAAATTAAATAAAAAGCTTAACTATAGTACCTTATCTGTGGTTTTTAGTGAAACATGCATAAACGAAGGATTGCTGCCTAAATATACAACTATATTTGCAATTAAATATATGTATATACAACTCACATCAATCCAACTCACATCAACTCACATCAATCCAACTAAATATATGTATGTGTGTGTGTGTGTGTGTGTGTGTGTGTTTTAAAACAGTTATTTTATAATTGTGATTTGGGTTCTCCTCACCGTTTTAAAAGAATATCAGTATTTAGTTCATGGAAACTACGTGGTTCTTAAAAATGACTGAGGTGGTTGGAATTACTTAAGCAAAAACCAAAAAAAAAAACCAAAAAAAACCAGGACAAACATGAATTTCGGCTATTTTATTATCAAGTTCAATCCCAGTATAAAATACCTTCGAAATTGGAAGAATAAAATAAAACTTTAAAAAAGACATATTTTTTGTGTTTTATTTAATCAAACTTGTTTGGTTTGAAAGATATCATATATATATATATATATATATATATATATATATATAATATATACTATATATATATATATATATATATATATATATATATATATATATATATATATATATATATATATATATATAAAAATAAAATTGGTCACTGAGGTCAACAACAAGCGGCAACAATCTGTTTCCCGCTTGAACACAATCTTCAGACCATGAAAGATTGAGTTCAAGCCTGGTGTTGTCCTCAGTCTATAATCCTACATTTACAAACACTTTATTGAGTACTTTTTTTTATCCATAAATATAGAATAACTTAATACTGTATATTTATCATATTTATTTTTATATAAATTGTCCACTATGGACGGAAAATAAACATTGAAGAGAAGAAGTACTCAATATCGCATTTCTGAGCAAATATATTATTCTCAGTAAGAGGTCACTTCCGGCCGACCACTATTTTAAGTTCCATGCATGGAGTCTGTAGCTTGTGTAGGCTGACCTCTTCAAGACTGCCTACTAGAGTACGCATAAAACTTAAAATAGTAACCTGTCGGTGACACCTCATTGCGTGTATATATATATATATATATATATATATATATATATATATATATATATATATATATATATATATATATATATATATAAAAAAATTAGGAAAATCAACCGAAATTTTTTATACTTAAAAGCTCTAAATCTTCTTAATTATTACATATATATATATATATATATATTCTAAAT